>APFE030617292.1:73786-98635 GCA_000404065.3 Pinus taeda | reverse complement strand
ACAAGATTTTATAATTGATTAAAATATTCGCCATGCCTGGTGAGAGATTCGCCAAAAAATTATATATACATATCATATTATTGATAAAATCGCCTTCCATTTTTCCTATATACCATGGAGATTCGCCCATTTATTATATTTATAAATTTAGGGGGGGTTCTTAAAATTTTCCTTGCAATCAACAAAAATTCTCACCTTGTTTGCTCCATGCTAGCTGTTAGGATGGATCTATAACTTGTGTGGGCACAGTTTCATTCGTCTGTGCATGTTTCACCCCTTGATGTACCTATTCTTGCTGCAACTTAGTTTCTCGTCTATGCAGCTCCAATTCTTCCTTGACTTGCTACTTCAACACATTCAACTCCTCCATTTCTTTCCCTACCGTCATGCTATTCTCTTATTGCATCATCACCTCATAGCCTTAGCCTCAAAGTTTCTTTCATCACAAGTGGATTTGCTTGAGCTTACAACTTTGTTCTGTCTTTGTGTTGTCAACAACCTTCCTCTTGCATTTGTCACCTGCAGGTATGCTGCCTTCTACTATTGTTGATGGTGCTGCTCATTCTAATGTCATTGCCATTGATCTTGATATCCTTGTCCATGAACAACTCGATGTATTTGTGGATAGGCAAGTTCATATACACTTGACCGACTGCATCCCCAGTTGCACTCTTCACATTGTCTTTGACTATGCTCTCCTGGAAGTTGTTTTACTTTTGCTATTGAGAGATAGACGAACACATGTGATGCCTAGAGACATAGAGACACTCATGGCAAGCAATATTTCAGTCAGAAATCAAAACAAACTTGAGGACTGACTTGCAGCATACCTATGTGATTGAACGTGAAGGTTGCACAATTTTCGCCAGGAGGTCGGGAGACTGAATGCCAAAACTACACAAGGCACAGTCTGGGCTCCAACTCAGTCTAGCCTGGCCTACTGATGTCTGAAACTACCCAATGTGCACTTTCAGTCAGTAGTGACATGCAACCAGCAAACTGCATTGCACATTTTCTAGGGCCAGCAGGACATTGCCTCCAAGAATTGGGCAATGCAAACTTGGAGGTCAGTGTTGGGCTAGGCTTGTGCAATTTATAGAGGGAAGGTAGAGCCTCTGCTTCTGGAAATGCATAGTGCTAGCCGGGCAAGGCACGGTCCAAGCCATGGCAGCTCAATCTAACCGAAGGGTGACGAAAACATGAGAAGTTTGAATGCATGGTGAGATGACTAAAAACAAGAGTGAATGATCATACATGCAAACAACAAGTACAAGATTCAGAAAATGGGAAAGCATGTTTGTGTGTGAAGCAAGTCGTCGCAATGGTGACCGTCCATGCAATAACAATGTCATGCATGCGACAATAGTGATTTGTGAACAAAAACTAAAACAATGCTTCCACAAGCTAACATACATTAAAATGACAGCAAGCGCTCACTGAAATCAAGCAGACAACACTTACACAAAGAAAAATACAAAAAGCGACTGAAATGCAATGCAAGGTATGAAAGGTGGGTTTACCCCAAAACAACTGAGCTTAACGTGCCGACGACTCCTAGATGCAATGTGGGATGTCAGAAGTGCAAGTTTGATGTGGGGAATGAGCTCTACAGTGTCAAGTTGATGAGTTTCGATAAAATTGAGGTTGTGACGCACATGTCACAAATCTAGGAAAAGCAAAACTCGGTGAGAGGTGTGTGAAATGATCCTTGCATGTAACCTCCTGTTGGTAAAAATATATCCTTGAATCAATGGATTCCTTTGCATGTTGCCTTGGGAGAAGCAGTCCATGCATGAAAATCAATTTTTCTCGGTCCCGAAACAAACTAGTCAACCTGAATGCACATGCATCGATGTGCAAACCTGGGATGAAAATCTGTGTGGTTTCTGGGATGAGAAGAGATGGATATCCCAGAAGGATTGTGCAATTTTTGGGAGGAACAGGTGACTATCTCCTAGGATTGCGCAATTTCTAGGCTGAGCAACTATCCTAGGTCAGACTGCACAATTTTCTCAAGGAAGCATGTCTGATAGTATTGTGCAATTTCTTAGCCCAGTAGGCTACCTGGCTCGATTTGTGCAATTTCTGCTAGCTGTTGAGTTGGATGTCCCAAAGGAATTATTCAATTTCTAGGCTGAGCAGCTAACTGCTATCCAGAATTGCACAAATTATGGGTTGAGCAGTGATGCTGGGGTAGATTGTGCAATTTTTCCAGTGAAGGTCGATAGGAAGGATTTCACAATTCTGGAGCCCAGTAGGCTGCCAGAGAGGATTGCACAATTTCTGGAGGGAAGGCTAGTTCCCCTCCAGAATTGCACAATTTCTTGAGGGATTTGCTTAGCCTGTAGTTGGACCAAGTCCAGAGAAACAACCTGTGAGGGGGATGTAACAAGATATCATGCACAGGCTGGTGATCTTCTAGAAAATCACTCAAGCTAGTGTACTTGACAAGGCAAGACATGTTGCCGAGGAAGGTTGGTAGGGAGGCTCCAAAAGGAAGCCAAGGAAAAATTTTGGAGGGTGGTTGTAGCCACTACAACACTTGGCAACACAATGGTAGAACTCCAACTCTCTGAATGGACCTTGTTCATGAAAAGAATGTCTAACACCTCCGGAAGTATTGTTCAATTCTCAGTTCGTCTTGGTTTCCACACTTGCTTGATTGTAAGATGTAGCATCTACTAAGCTCTTGGTCATTTGACACACATTCCAAGCCAATTCAACATAGTTGTTTCGATTGGGGTTGAGGGGTATATTGGTCCGCTGAAAGCAGTCCTGGATAGTACCTGGGCAGAGTCATGCAGAAACACAAGCATCACTCTGCTCCCAACAATCCTGGTTAGTACCCTAGCGGAGTTACTTACATCACCTCTCTGCCCAGGAAGCTTTTCTCTTCTTTCACTTTATTCACTTTTCTTTTTTTGAATTTTTTTCACTTTTCATTTTTTCATTTTTCATTTTTCATTTTCATAATTGTGCATAGCACTTATTCATTTGAGAGGCGGAAGAGGGATCCTGATTTATTGAGACCAGAAGAGGTTGTTCCTTCAGAGAAGTAGTTTATTATATACCTCTGACATGCCTGTTAAGGTTTTTCCACTCACCTTACTCTACTTTGACAGAGCTTCCAAGGGTTAACCCAAAACAACCAACTAGAGTAGGTGATACTAGTTAGCATGCAAGCATTGCGTTTTCACCAAGGTTCACTTCGAACAGTACATATTTTCCTTCGACATATCATGGACTAAAAGTAACAAGTTATTCATACAGAGGCATGATGATAGATAACCAAGTAGTGGTAGGTGCACAAGGCCTCTTGTAATTTACCTAGCGTTTTTCAAGAGTCATGCATGGTTTCACGTGAAACTAACCTACAAACCAAAACAAGAAAACAAAAAAAAACAAAGAGAAAGCAGAAGTAAATGCGAAAGAAAAGTGAGTAAGAAAGCAAACAAGCAGACAAACAAACATTCAAAGCAAGAAAGAAAACAAGCATGCAAGCAAAAAAACTGAAAGTAAACACTACTCCCAGTCCTAAGATAATGGTGCATGGGCCTGATCACGTGAAGTGATAGTTCTACTGCAACCACTAGCACATTGGTTGACCCCTGTTGGTGAAGGCTTGGTCCGCGAGAAACCCGGTTGTGTGAACCAAAAAACAAGAAAGATATAACTGAAGACAAACACACTTCAATCTTAAATGTGTCCATGTAATATAAGTGAGTGCAAGTACATGAAATGTAGTCCATGGACTTATCCTGGTGTTGTGTGACATTGCGTGTTTCTATGAAGCATACACATACTCTTGACTGTGACATGCAAGAAAACGAAAGAGACAAAGAAAACTTTCATCGTGCACATGTGCTTTCAATGTAAGATTCCTCCAATGCATGAGCAATATGATCGTGCAGTTCTTGTGGAGGAAGTATGATTTGTGTGTGAGATTGATCTTCGATGCATATAGATGAGTGATGAGGAGCCTCGGGTGATTGAACAATTTCCTGATTGGAAGTGAAACCAACCTCAGGACAACAAGGGCCTACCATAACCATCAGCTCGGGATGAAGTGCCTCGACAGTATAGGGTGTTTCGACTTCGTCATTAGATAGATCATCATAAACAGGTTACTTCAAAAAATCAATTGCAATAGAATCATCATTGTGTTCGAATATGGGGGTAAATGGATAACAACAATTACGATCAGAAAAATCAACGATTTCATCAGCATCCTCATGATCTGATGAATTAAATAGAGGGGTAGATGAGAACTGGACAAATTCATCCTCTGTGTTTTCGGAAAGGCAGATGAAAATTCAAGTGGATTTTCAATGAATAATTTATCCTCTCTACTGTCAGATGATGGACTAACATCCGGTGTGTCTTGTGAGTGATCAACAATGGGTGCATCCATAGATGAAGATACACATGCGAAATCATGGATGGCAGGCTCACCAAAGATGTTAGGAAATAACAAAGGGGGCTCAGATAGAAGGGAGTCATCCTTTGCTGAGTGTTGATACTCAACCTCCCAGTCATACTCTTCATGAATGAAAGCGCATGTTGGTTGTGCAACACCAACTTTGTCAATGGATTGATCCTCGTTCACAACAAGTGTAGAGTCCGGAATGGAAGAACACAAGACAATATCATCTGGAGGATCATCCGAGTACGAAGATAGAGGTTGTGGTATAGAATGCATATGATAACGCATTGGACTCACAACCAAATCTGCACGAAATTTAAGTGAAGTGATGATGGGAAGATGTGATAGTTGAATAAATGTATGTGCCTGATCTCCCACATCACTCTGTAGTGGTGGAGCTGTTTGATGAGGGGACGACATACAGTTGCTTGTGACAATGACCATATCCATCTGTGATTGTGTATCTCCATCACTGAAGTATGCTGAGCGAAGCTTGGGCTCGTACTTCTTCTTAGGATTGATAGAATTGATAAGGCAATACTCAAATATGTCAATGAAATATTGAAACTTCATTTGGCTCTTTGAAGCTTGAAACTGCAAGACACGGAAGCATTGCCAAAATCATCAGGCAATTCATGCAAGGCCTTTCATTGTTGTAACAGTTTGTGGTCAAGATTTTCTGGATCAAAATGATGGAAATCATCTTCAATGAGATCACATAAGTGCTCAAGTGAGTGCATGCTATCAGCCGGTAGGCTACACAACCACCGATGTGGGGATTTGCGAAGTGTGTATGCAAGCAACAAACTAGCTTGTTCATCAAAACATCCTTCTTTCTCGTCAAGCATGGCATGGAAGTCATGTAAGAACACAGGTCAGGCCACTTCACCTTCACCATCATACATGTATGTAGACAAGAGATCAAAAAACTCCCTCGTGATGTGGATAGGTTCGACATGCAAAAAACATCGCGGAGGTTTGAGTGTGCAAGACTCCACAATAGATGTGTAAAGGTTCAAAATAGGATGAGAGGACACAACTTGTCATCTGGACCTCCTTCTACCACTAGAAATGTTGATGGAGCTAGACCCGCCAACATGTCAGGGGATCTCCTTGATAAGAAGTCCCAATTATACCTCATACCATTTGGTGTAAGAGTCCTAGAAGTGGGTCGTATGGTATCGCCTTGACCATGGCTTTACACAGGCAAGTAAGATGTCCTTATTCGTAGCAAGGGTGTGACAACTGCAGCAACACAAGGAAGGTGCATCAATGGTTCTAACACACAGAGAGTGGGGTGATTGTGCCCCTTGGAAACCTGTGATAGCATGCGGCTTCGAAGGGAACACACGAGTGAAGATGCATCACAAACTGGAAAGAAAGTTAGCTAACAATCCAAAGTGATGGTTAAACCAATCATCACATTTGAGTAAGATTCATACATACTTATACAGAATAATCCATACATGCATGCGTAAGAAAACATATACATATATCATTTAGAGTAAACAAGATAGCTAGAATACAATACAACATATGCATGAAACATGTTGGCTCTATTATATTAAGAAGTCTAAGTTACAGTCATACAATACATCCATGTCCAACCACTAGTTTCTACAATGGAACATTACACTGACAACCACCTGCTCCTCCAAAGAGATATACTAGCTCTGTACAGTGGAGAAGCCAAGGCTCATTACAATACTTCCCAAGCTCTCTCTAAGATATTCCTATCGGAAGCTTGGCTCACCAAAAGCCTTTAAAATGAGTTATAAGGACTATCTATATTAAAGGGTGGGGTGGCCCTTGACATTTCCCTTTGTGACCATTCATTTGTCCTCATGACTCTTCAACTACTCTATGACTATTACATTCAACTATCGACACTTGAACTCCCACTTGACAAGACATTACATTACAATGCACATGTACCCATGTGAGACAAAATGGCTTGAGCAAGCCATGCAAGAAATCACTGACACTCAGACCATTGTGGTGAAACCAACTCTTGGCATCCTTGTGATGGTCGATGGTGGTGAGCTAAATCCAAGCTTGATCATCCTTGATGGTGTCTGTGCGCTCAATGGTGACATCTTGTTGAAGCGAACTCTTGCCTCCATTGCATCTGAGTACACTGATATGGCTCCTCAATCCAACTCATCTGATAGCATGTGCATGGTCATCCTGGGTGTGACCAGACTGGCAACATGTTAATGCATGATGTCTGGTTGATCTCCAAGCATGTGTTGGTGGTTGTGCGCATCAACTTGTCGAAATACATGTTCAGCTCCAGTTGGACTTGCTTCTTGTCTTCGCCTCGATGAGTGTGCCAAATGGGTGGGATCACATGCATGTGAAAAATGACATGCATGCTGCTAAATTCCGTTACATGTGATCAACAACAATTCTCACCTTTTCTGCTCCATGCCAGCTGTTGGGATGGATCCATAACTTGTGTGGGTGCAGTTTCATTTATCTGTGCATGTTTTTCCCCCTGTTATACCCGACTACAACTCAGTGCCTTGTCTATGCATCTCCTGTTCTTCCTTGAGTTGTTGCTTCATCACATGCAACTCCTTCTCTGTTTATTTCTTTTCCTTTGTGTTATTCTCTTGTCACATCGTCACCTCATAGCCTCAACCTCAAAGTTTCTTTCATCACAAGTGGATCTGCTTGAGCTTGTAACTTTATTATGCCTCTGTGTTGTCAAAAACCTTCCTCTTGCATTCATCGCATGCCGGTATGCTGCCTTCTACTACTGCTGATAGTGTTGCTCACTGTGATGTCATTGCCATTGATCTTGATATCCTTGTCCATGAAAAACTGATGTCTTTGTGGATAGGCAAGTTCATAGACACTTGACCGAATGCATCCCCAATTGTGCTCTTAATAGTGTCTTTGACTTTGCTCTCCTGGAAGTCGTTGTACTTGTGTTGTTGAGAGACAGATTAACACCTATGAAGCCTGGAGACATAGAAACACTCATGGTAAGAAATATTTCAGTTGAAAACCAAAACAAACTTGAGGACTAACTTGCAACATACTTGTGTGATTGAATGTGAAGGTTGCGCGGTTTGCTCTGGGAGGTCGAGAGACTGAATGCCAAAGATACGCAAGGCACAGTCTGGGCTATTGAGAGGTTGAATGGCTACTGAAACAGTGTAATGCATAGTCTAGCGTGGTATACTAAGGACTAAAACTGCGCAATGTGCAATTTCAGTCAGTAGTGACATGCAATCAGCAAACTACATTGTGCAGTTTCTGGGGCCAACAAGACATTACCTCTAAGAATTGCGTAATGAAAACCTAGAGGTTAGTGTTGGGCCAAGCTTGCACAATTTCTGGAGGGAAGGTAGAGCCTTCGCTTCTGGAAATGCGTAGTGCTAGTTGGGCAAGGCACGGTCCAAGCGAAGGTAGCACAATCTAGCCAACGGGCAATGAAAACATGAGAAGTTTGAATGCATGGTGAGATGACTGAAAACAAGAGTGAATGATCATACATGCAAACAACAAGTGTAGGATTCAGAAAATAGGAAAGCATGCATATGTGTGAAGTGAGTCGCCGCAACAGTGACCATCCATACAAAAACATTATCATGCATGTGATAGTAGTGAGGTGCGAACGGAAATTTAAATGGTGCTTCCACAAGCTAATATACATCAAAACAATAGTGAGCGCTCACTGAAATCAAGCAGACAACACTCACACAAAGTGAAATACAAAAAATGATAGAAATGCAACACAAGACATGAAAGGCGAGCTTACCCCAAAAACGTTGAGCTGAATGTGTCGACGACTCCTAGATGCAATGTGGGATGTCAAAGCTGCAAGGTCAGTGTGAGGAATGAGCTCTGCCACATCAAGTTGATGAGTTTTTATAAAATCGAGGTTGTGACGCACATGCCACAAATCTAGGAAAATGACACTTAGTGGGATGTTTCTGAAATGATCCTTGGATGTAACCTCCAACTCATAAAATAGATCCTTGAATCAAGGGATGCCTTTCCATGTTGCCTTGGGAGAAGTGGTCCATGCATGAAATCAGTTTTGCTTGGCCCCAGAGGGAACCAATCAACCTGAAGGTACATGCATTGGTCTGCGAGCCTGGGATGAAAATCTTCGCAATTTCTAGACTGAGTAGCTTTGGTCGTCCCAGAAGTATTGCACAATTTCTGGGAGAAATAGGTGACTATCTCCCGGGATTGTGCAATTTATCGGTTGAGTAGCTGTCTTGGGTCAAACTGCGCAACTTTCTCAAGGAATCATGCCTGACGATATTGCACAATTTCTGAGCCCAACAGACTACCTGGCTAGATTTGTGCAATTTATGTTATGGGCTAAGCAGCTCATTGTTGCCCAGAATTGCACAATTTATGGGCTGGATTGCGCAGTTTTTCCAGTGAAGGTTGATAGGCAATATTGCGCAATTCTTGAGCTCAGCAGACTACCAGACAGGATTGTGCAATTTCTGGAGGTAAGGTTGGTTCCCCTCCAAAATTACGCAATTTCTTGAGGGAAATACTCAGCCTACATCTAGACCAAGTCTGGAGAAACAACGTATTAGGGGGATGCAACAAGCTAGCATGCATAGGCTGGAAATCTGCTAGAAAATCATTGAAGCTGGTGTACTTGACAAGGCAGGACATGCTACCAAGGAAGGTTGGTATGGAGGCTCCAAAACAAAGCTAAGGCAAAATTTTGGAGGGTGGTTGTAGCCGCTACAACACCCTCTTATATTTTCCCCCAAAGAACCAGAGAGATTATCTTTGTCTTGTCCAACCTTCTTGCTTACTTTTCATATGAATGGGTAGATGAGCCTATTTTAGGCTTTTTATCCACCCTTTCTACAGAAGGACTATTAGTCCCCTTTGACTATGGTCACTTCCTTGAAGATGTAATTCATGAAAAATTCCTTCAGTTTTTAACTAAAGGAAAGTTCACATATTCTTCCATTATTATGTATATGTTCATTTTCTTCCAAATAGACAAGTTTCCCTTTGCAGTGTAGAAGCTCAATCAACAAGGAGAGCCTCAATCCTTTATTTTCTGGACCTCTATCATAAAAAAAAATCACAGTAATTCAGTTTTGCAGAGTTTATTGATTAGTTTGTATATCCAAAAACTTACTTGCTGAGTGGCCAGTAGATTCCAAGAATCAATGAGGATATTCAGAAACTGTTGCATCTTAGTGAACAGGTGAAGATAGGAGATTGGTACCTATACCATTCATTTACATAAATCATAGTTTATGGCTTGGAGATGCCACCATATAAGCTTCCCAAGTACCTTCCAATGTGGATACTTTCCTTGGAGTACATCAGGAAAATAATCCACTCACACAAAATCCATTTTGTGGAAGCTAAGAATAGGTATTAGTTCAGAATTAAGACACAATTAGGACCTTTTATCTGTAACAACAAAGCAACAGGAGAGGAAGCAAGCCTCTTGCTGAAGCAAATGAATTTCCATCTTATATTTACATGGTCTTATGACCCGCGTAATTTCTAAGCTAAGAGTGGAATAGAAGGCAACACCTTATGTGCATACCCAAAGACCATAAATAGAAAAGTACATGAACCAATAGAATTGTTTAGAGAACAGATTATAGGAGGTCGAAGAGTAGGTTCTTTCCAGGACTACCTCAAAGACTCCTATACCCAGAGAAAAGACTGAGAAGAGACTGAGAGAGGATGACTCTCCTTCAATCACAAAAGTCTCAACTAAAGAATTTAAGATCTACACAAAGAAGATTAAGATAGACTCTAAGATAGACTTCCCATTACTGGAGGAAACATAGGGTACCATTGTACTCTCTGGACTTCAAACTTTAAAGTTTGATACTAGTACCACTGATTCTCCATCATTCTCGACTACTAAAGAAACTCCAGCTACAACACCTCACACACCAAAGACATTAATAGAATAGAGGCAGCTGTATATTTTCCAGAAATGCAAAGAAATTAAACAAAGGAATGAAGCCCTTCATTACAACATCTCTACTCAATTCAGGAAGTAGTCTTCCTCAATCCAACACATGCTCATTTTAGCCTATGACACATAGAAAGGGAGAATGCATATGGCATTCTTACAGGCACAGGTTCCACAACCAAAATTAGCAGTCGACTTCAAGCAGACTACCTTTGAGTTTGAGGCAAAGGATGTTCATCCTTTGGATCAAATGGACATGGACAGGAAGATAGGATAAATGGTCTACTCAACCTTCACACAAACTGCCCTCACTACTTCTAAACTATAGCTTTCTTTAAACAATGTTTAATCTCAGCATAAACTAGAGAAAGTTTTCTCTCTTGCTACAAACAACAGAATTAAATATTTGGAGGAAAAGGTGATCAAAGAAAGTTTTGATCCTGGTAATTCAAAGGCCATAGAAGAAATTATTAAGAATAAGAATGCCGATATAGCAGCCCTGAAGAAACAATTGAAGTTTCCTACAACTGAGGATCCCCAAGCAAAGGAGTTAAGAGAGACAAAGTTACAAAAAGAAGAAATGTTGAAACTACTAGTGGAGAAGAGTGCACAGATCAAGGAAATGGAAGTAGAGATGGATAAATGGATCAAAGAGAAGGAGTAGATTTCTCAACTTGTAGTGGTTCCTCTTGATGCAGTACCAATTTCATCCCTACTTCAAATAGGAATTCCTACAACAACTACAACAATAGGAACATCCTCTTCTACAGTACTTCCACATCAACTGCAGATGATTCAATTAATTTGGCTCAATCCCTGGAAAATATGTCTATACCGGGAGAAGAAATAAAGAAGTTAAGACAAGATGTGAAGACCTTATAGGAGCATAATACAAGATTTGAGAATTCCCTCCTAACAGAAGTACAAAAATCCTAGACATTGTCACAGAGATTGCAACACATGGTAAAAGATACTACCATGGGTAATACCCTGGCCCAGGTCAAAGGAAATATTTGGAAACGGATCAATGAAGATATGATAGATATTTCGCCTTCAATAAAAATGATATTTGAGGAGCAAGGAATTGATTAAAAGATCCAATGAGGCCATTGAAGAAGTCAGAAAACAGTTGGGTGACAAACCCAATGAAGCTACTGAGCTCATCAAATTCCTTAACTCTAAAATCAAACAAGATTTAGAAGAGCTGGAGATTGAAGATGGAACAAAAACTATACTAGAAGTCAAGAATGTGCTGACTAAGAGAAATTTGGTAAGGCAACTTGAAGAAAAGTGTCAGATACTGGACATCGGCGTACAAAGATTTTTTTAGCGAGCTAGAAGCCCTCTATAAAAAGGGACTTCCTAATTTATTAGTAATAAATGATAAGCTCAGTACATGGTCTGATTACAATGCGAAACTTATGATCAAGGCTAAAGACAGTTCCAAAGTTACAGGTGGAAGAATCAACATGACAGGAAAAACATTCTTGAAAGCGTTGGCATATGACCTGGACATTCAGTATGAAATTAAACACACATTCATTTCCAAACCGACATTTGCTAAATACACTGAAGTGGACGAGGTTTAGAAAAATTTACTGAAGACAACAACGTTGGGATAAATTATGTGAATCACTGTAGTAAGCAGCGGATTTGGTCATACAACTCAGGATCAACAACATAATAGGATTTGAAGGGATAAACAGTCAACAATTCCACAAATTTAGTGCTAGTACTTTAGATAGTTCAAATTTTCCTAAATATTTGTAATTAGTTAGATAGATTCAATTTAGGAATTCCTAAATACATCCTAGTCGGTTTTGACAGGATTTTTTGTAAATATCTTATAAATACATCTCTTTTTAGAAGTATCAAGGGTTGATTTCTACGTGGATTTTTGTGTTCTAGAACGCTATTGTACTACTTTCGTTTGATGGGATGATCAGTATTAAAAAGGCATTCTTCATAGGATTCATGTGTTATACTATCTAGTGATGTTCTTCTCTAACTGTTAATGTGTTATTACATTGTTTCCATGTTTATGTTTTCTGAAATCTGAATTATTTTACAGAAAATTAATGAACATAATTTGTTGAAAAATACACGCTTCTTCTAGTTGTAGGTAATTTCTATGTTTCTTCTGATATCATGTTAAGGAACTCTTAATTTATCTTTAACTTCTATTGAAATTATATCTTTTCTTCCATTCCATTTCACTTAAATATAAAGGATCCATTTAGTTTAGCTACCTTGCACTGTGAAACCCCTTTTAAAATCTGAGTCAGAGCCCTTTTGAACTGTAGACTCCATAGCCCAATGGAAGGATCAGGCACTTAATCAACCAATCAATTTAAAACCAAACTTTGAACACTCATAAATAACCTAATATCTAATCAAACAAAGTTAAATCTTACATAGAGAGCCCTCTCTGAAGTTGTCAAGGCCAGATCCCAGCTTCCAAAGTAGGTTTGAGGTTACCTTTGTGATTTTCTTTTGGAACTTCAGAAAAATACAGAGTGCTAACACATGTTAAGTTCATATCAATGGTATTAGAGCAATCTTCTCTTTTTCTTTTTTTCTTTGCATGTCCCTAACGCGGTCAAGGTATAAGGAGTTAGGACTTGATCTAGTTGAACCATTGCAAGATCACCCTCACAAAACCTGATGACCTCCCATGGCAGAAGAAAAGAAAGACGAGGCGATAGGATATCCATTCAAAATTTTTCTCAAGGATTCACTCGAGTGAAAAAGGGACGCCGTGATGGATAAATTTTCCCAAATCCTTCGATGGCTACCCACAGACAATGCATCTTCATCCAGTAGCCACTCTGGAGGTGCCACTGCTTTTAAGGTACAATTTAACTTTGATATTCCCATATTTGAAGGACTGATAGATGCAGACACTATAAATATATGGTGAAATCTATTGGAAGGATATATTTCAATTCATGACTTTTCCAATTGGGAAAAGATTACCTTTTCACTTCTTAAAGCTACCCACACATCAAGGATTAGTGGGAAACCTACTATGAACAAAAGGATGAGAGTGAACACTTGATGCTTTCAACCGCAACCACTTGGAATTATTTCTGACATGCCATCAAGGAACAATATTACCCTCTTAGGAGCTATGAATAAAAATACATAAAGTGGACCACGCTACAACAGGGAAGGGACCAAGATGTGCTAAATTTCACAAATACTTTCCATACCCTTCACACGAAGCTAGGTATCAAGGATACTGAGCGAAATGTGTTGCTCAAGTATCGCGACTATCTACACAAGTACATCCAAGATGAGATGGAGTTCCTAGACATTTCCTCGCTCGGCATGACGTATCGGTACGCTGTCAAGATTAAGAAGAAGTTTAAATAGTAGAAGCGGGACTTTGGATCTATGAATCTAAAGCAAGGAAAAGGCACCCCAAACCATAGAACAAAGGACTAAGCTAAGGTGACGCTACCTAGGATAGCCGCACCGAAGCCACAAGCAAAGAATAACACCACGAAGATGAAGAAGGACCGGTGAAAATGGTGTGAGTTCCATAAGATCTCCAATCACAATACAAGTGATTGTCGGGCCAAAAAGTCACTGGTGGCCAAGTTGAAGGCTTCTGAAATAGATGCAGGTTCTGAATCTGAATCAAAACCTGATAAGGGAACTGAAAAAGGGAAGTAGATCATTGATGTGGAGCCCAGTGCCACTATGGCCACCACCAAGATCTAGAATATCAAGCTTGAAGATCCAAAGGAACGGGAACACCTCTTCCACTCACAGATGTGGGTGAAGGGTTCTCTGTTGCAGTTGATTGTGGACGGTGAGAGCTAAAAGAACCTCATTTCAGCAAAGGTTGTGAAGTGGCTGGGCCTAAGTACTATAGCACATCCACAGATGTACACCATCGGGTGGCTTCACCAAGGACGAGATCTTTGTGTCACCCAGTAGTGTCGCCTTTCCTATAACATCAAGCCCTTCATAGATGAGGTATTGTGTGACATTTCTCCTCTTGAATTTTGTGATGTATTTTTAGGCCAATCATACTTGTGGAAGCAAGTTGTTGTAAACAAGTCTAAACCTCGCTCTTTGATTATTACTTTCACTAGTAAGTTGTACAGGATACCGGAGGTAGCCCCACCTACCACCATCTCTTTGATCACTGCAAAGAAATGCAGTAAGATCATTTCCCAAGCCAGGAAATTTGTTTTCCTTATGATTTTCCCCCAAGGAAAGAAGAAGGTTGTGGTAATAGATTCCAGGCAGGGCTCCTTTGCACAGTAGTATCATATGGACAAGGTCATGGAGGAGTACAAGCATATTTTCGCCTCACCCACAGGGGTACCTTTGCAATGTAAGGTCAAGCACTCCAACGATCTCACCCCAGGCGTGCCACTACCCAATGGACTAATCTATCGACACTCTATTCTAGAGAATGATGAGATCAAGAGGAAGATTCAGTAACTATTGTAGAAAGGGCACATCAGTCCAAGCTCATCACCTTGTGGGAGCCTGATTGTATTGGTACAGAAGAAGGATGGGACCTAGAGGCTCTGTATTGACTATCGGGTGTTGAACAAGAATATTATTCGGAATAGGTATCCAATCCTCCAGATTGATGACCTTCTTGACCGGCTCAAGGGGGCCAAATATTTTAGAAAGATTGACTTTAACTCAAGTTATCACCATGTGCCTATTGAACCCTCCGATGTGTGGAAGACTTCCTTCAAATACAAGGAGGGCCTTTTCGAATGGTTGGTCATGTCATTTGGATTGATGAACACCCCTGTAACCTTCATTAGACTGATGGATGACATCTTGTGACCCTTCACCAATGAATTTGTGGTGGGGTATTTAGATGACATCTTGATCTTCATCCAGGGTTGGGAAGAACACTTCCACCATATTCGACAGGTCCTTCAAACCCTGTGCCAACACAAGTTGTGTGCTAACTTGGAGAAATGCACCTTTGGCCTGACCTAGGTTCAATATCTAGGGTACATCATTGATGACCAAGGTGTACATGTGGACCCATTCAAGATACAAGTCATTTGGGATTGGCCAGTCCCAACCACTCTAACAGAGCTTCGTAGCCTTTTGGGTCTTTCCAATTTCTATCGTAGGTTTGTGTTGGGGTTCTTTAATATCACTTAGCCTTTAAGTCAAGTCACCAAGGATGGAGTGAAAGAATTTTTTTTTGGTTGGAAACCCAACAACAAGAATTATTTGAGTTGAAGAATCACCTCTGTTGTGTGCCATTACTCACATTACCAGACTTGCAACAACCATTTGAGATTGAGAGAGATGCCTTTGACTATGTTATTGGTGCAGTTCTTACTCAACATGGGCATCTAGTGGCTTACCAGAGTGAGACACTTTCAGACACAGTCTGAAAGTACCCCACTTACGACAAAGAAATGTTTTCCATTATGAAGGCTGGTCGTCAATGGAAGCATTACATTCTCGGGAAGGAAAAAATCATCCACACATACCACCAACCTCTATAGTTCATACATACACAAGGGAAGTTGCAGAAAGATCGCCATCATAAATGGTCCACCTATTTGCAACAATTCCATTTAAACATTAGGTATAAGAAGGGTAATACCAATAATTTTGTTGATTGTCTCAGCCGACCACTGATCATGGTGTTGATCACTATGCTCAACTCCTGTGAGAATGAGACATAGGAGTGGCCACATATTTAAAAGAGTGATCCAGAATTTAGCAACATATACCAAACACTCCTGGAGTGGAAGCAGGTTCCAAATTTTCACCTTCAGGATGCATTGTTATGCCACCTGGGACACATCTGTGTTCCTTCAAGTGAGTGTGCCAAGATGATTTGGGAGGTGCACTACAGTTGGGTCATTGGACATTTCAGAGCAGAGAAAATAGTGGCAGTATTGCAGAAGTATTTTTATTGGTCGAAACTTCATCAGGATGTTGGGAAGTACATTAGATCATGCATTGCTTGCACCATTGCAACAAGGCCTATATACTCCTTTACCCACTCCTAGCTCGCCTTAGGAATTTATCTCCATGGATTACATGTTGAGCTTTCCTTCTACTAATCATGGCAATGAATTCATTTTTGTGGTTGTCGACAGATTCTCTAAGATGGCCATCATGGTGTCCTACAAGAAGAGTATCACAGTAGAGAGGCCACTGCTAAGCTCTTCTTTGAGCAAGTATGGGTACACTTTGGGATCCCACAGTCCATTGTCTCAAATCAGGACAACAAATTCCCGAGTGCATTTTGGTCAAGTCTCTATTCGATGTTGGATACAAACTTACTAAGTCCATGGCTTTCCATCACCAAACTGATGGCCAAACAAAGGTTCTCAACAGGATGATCGTACACATTTTGTGCATGTACAATTCGAAGCATCCACGCACATGGGATGAAAGTCTCCCCTATGTCCAACATAGCTATAATAGAGCTATCCACATCTCAACAGGCCATAGCCCCTTTTAGGTAGGGCTAGGAATTAAGTCATTATGCCCCATTGATGTGGCCATACCATTTGCAGCCACTCAAGCAGATTTGGCTCATGTTCAACCCAAAGCTCAAAGGGCTAACAAATTCATTGAGCACATTAAAAACATCCACTAGTAGGTCCATGATATATTGGACAAATCCAATGCTAAGTAAGAGCAGTTCCATGATCAGCATTGAGTGTCACACAAGTTCTAGGTGGGCGAAAAAGTTTGGCTACATTTGCAGAAGGAGCACCTTGCTAGACCCCACCCCAAGATTCGTCCACTCTAATATGGGCCATACACCATCACTAAGCCCATTGATGGCAATGCCTTAGAGCTCATCATCCTACTGTTCCTTGGTCTTCACCTAGTGTTCAATGTAGTTCACCTTCAGCCATACTTTCCACCATTGTTGGACACATTTGACATTGTACAACAGCTCACACCAACAGAGCTCAACCCGAACTGCATGGAACAGACCACAACACATTAGATCATGGGCACATAGATGAAGAACACTCGCAAATAGAGGATTTAGCTATATCGAGTTGTTAAAGTAGGCCAACTCCTTCACCAAGGCAAGTGGTTCACTACGAACCAGGTTCAACAGAAATTTTCTCACCTCATGGAGGCTCTACATGCAATGGGGACCATTGCTTCCTAAGGGGAGAGGAATGATCCAAGTGAATATTTGTGGCTACCCACCTATTCCACCTAGACCCCAGTCAGTTTCATTTGTTTCCTTGTTCATTTCAGCATTTACTATTTTTAGCATTTTTTCGGGTCCTAAACTTCCGAAGCAGTTTGACCCCCTAAACAACGTTCTTTTGGGGTCCGCGGTAGGTTGGTGGCCATACGCTAGGGCCTGCAGTGAAACCTATAGTACTGAAATATACTTTTTCAACAAGGTATCATACATGCCAAACGAAGATAATATGACAAAGTTATGACCCCGGGAAGTTGGCTGCCCAACTAACCCCAACGAAGCCGACAAACTCTTGGTGTTACATCTCATGTGGTTAGGGTTTTGTTTGTTTAGACTTTTCTTATGTTTTCCAATAATAAATAGGCCCTTTAGCCTCATTGCAACACAATTCAGAGGCATGTAGGCACCACATCTCTTCTCAGAGATAAGCTACCATCGCTCGAGATATCTTATTTGTATTCTCTTTGTAAGCACAGCTCAATATTTTTCTATTAATTAAATGAAGTGTTTTTGTGCTGCATCTATGTGTTTATGATTATATATGTAAGTTGTTGTGTTCTTGTTTAAGTTCAGATCACTCATGATGCACAATAAATTCAACCTTACTCCACTGGATAACCTCATCTAGCCTTGCGCATAAACAATCAGTTGGATCTCTACAAAACAAGTCTTGGCACTAAAATTTCTAAGTGTGATAATAAAGTTTTCCCTTGAAGAAATGAAGAATAACTCGATCTTCCTTGAGAATGAACTCAACCCTCCTAGTTGTTCATATATCCTTGCTTAAAGGTAATCCCAAATGATCCAGTATGACCCCTCTTCAAGCTTCAGATATGGAATCGTAGATTTGGAGTTCTTATGTAACCCTGCAATAATCCCAAATGGGATATCTGAAATGATCTTCCTCGAGAGATAACTAGGGTGGCACTCAAATTCCACCAAAATTAGTTTGAGTTTCATTTGTAACTCTTAAACTTGCCTTAGTCGCTTTTAATTATCAATGAGATAGATAGGAATAGAATGAATTACAATCGAGTTCCTCCTACCATTTATAATTTTTCATGGAGCCTCCCTCTAGCTTCTATACTCTCATTTTTCCTATTATTTTATTGGTGGGGGTCATTTTCCACTATGAGACATTTCACTACCATTTTAAATAAAACAATAAATTTCCACCATTCTAATAAAATAATAATTTGCCTCCATTCTCCAATAAAATATTATTTGGTCACCATTATCCATTAAAATAATAATATGTCTCCCTTCTCAAATAAAATATTATTTTGCCACCATTCTCCATTAAAATAATAATTTATGCCTTTCTCCCATAAAAATATTTTTTCCCCTTTTATTTAATATTACCAAAAATTGGAAAAAATCCTTACTGATTTTTGTATTCACAAAAATGGGAACATTACATTTTTTGTTAGTTGTTTCTACTCTACTCTCAACTGGTTAATCGTTCTTCCGAATTTTCCACTCTCAACCATTGCAACTCAACATTATAGTATAGGTAGAGATATCATATTGTATCTATAACACCCTCCTCCCACACTTACCCAAGCATACTAGTCCACCAGAGTAAATATGTGACGAAGAGTTACCATGATATGGTTAAACTCCCTAAGTATAGTTAAGGAAGTGGAATCAACGAACCAAAACTTTATTGACCTCCCTCAGGTGTAGAAGGACCCACAGAAGATAACCATCCACTCAAGGTGCCCAACCCCTGAGTTAACTTAGCTTTTCATTGTCCCGGGCTCTCATTCGCTCCCATGACAAGGCAAGTCAGCGACTGAGACCCCTAAGTCACTCTCATGAGCCCACATCCCAATGACTATAGACTTTTTTCACTCAGTACAGATCCATATTAAGTATGAATCTAACATGAGCCAAGAGGGATCAAATTTCTTCACGTGCAAACCTTTTTAGAGTACAAAATACAATGTGTTATTTTCATTATTTAAATTGTATCTTTGAATGCTAAAAGAGTATATATAGAAACAACTAAAAATTTTAACCATATTTTTTTTCTATATATAGATATAAATGAAGTTGATATCGACATAAATTACTTACCTTAGATCTTCAAATAGTTTATTTAAATCTCTTGTTGAAATATATTTGAAAAGTATAAGCTTTAAACATTTATTCACACATTTTTTTTACTTCTAATTACTTTACAACATATTCATTTTTTTTAATTACAGTCAAAATTATTTTTCTATTTAGAACATAATTTTTATTTTATTTTTATTTTTATTTTAAAGGGGCACAGACGAACGGACAAACTTACACATCCCCTTTACGCAATGTCCCCATACTTAGGTTAAATTTCAAAATAAAATCCCCCTTTTCTCCTTAGCTACTTCCTTTCTTCCAATAATGTGTGTGACAACCTCTATAGGCACAACATTTTCTTGAAACAAATTCTCATTCTAAAGAATGACATTGTACATTTTTTTCTATGTTTCAAAAAATCATTTATGAGTTGAATAGCCTTATCCTGTAGTTGCTCCACATTTTGTGTAATATTCCCACTAGGAACTGATACAAAATACTACCAAGTTTTCAACATGTGGTTGCGTTTTTAGTGTTTGTTTTCATCAAATAGTTGGTGGATGTACTGATGTAGGTGTTGTTCTTAAATTTGGTTTGATTGAACAACATACCATCAATTTATGCTCAAGAAAGTACACTTAGTCCAATACATTATTTTATTAAAAACTTAGAATTTATACCAGAAATAACAAACACAACCATTGACTGATTTTGGACAATGGTACAAAAATATAAAGTGATAATGGTGGAATAAGAAGAACCTAGTTTATATTTCATGTCTCTTTCAAAAATAAAAGGATTAAATGTGCATATAAAACACCTTTGTAACAACAGTATGTATAGACATCCTAATGATAAGAAATCTACCCTTTTTCTAGCCACTACAATGAGCAAAAGGTTACATATGGAGGTCACCTTTTAGGGTATTAATATTGTAAATTATATGAAATCGATGCAAAGGTACAACAATATTTTATCTAGTAGAGTTTTGCCCAAAAATGACAAATTCATGGGTTTGATAGTCCCTCTAGTCCCTTTGCAGTTATCTCTTCAGCAGATGATGGTAATAGCAAATCGAACAACAATAACATAGGAATTTTGGCCTTGGTACTTTTAACTAGTTCTTGTTTCCCTTCCACAAAGAATACTCTAGCAAAAGAGCATAATTAACTAGCAAATGAAAGGGGACACAACTGCTCCAAATCACAGTTACACATCACCCCAAGAAGAAATAGATTCATCCCTCTCTGAATGGTGATATTGTCCCTTCCACAAGAAGGAAAATCAGCCCTCCTCGTGCATAATAAATTCGGCCTTACTCCACTGAATGACCTCATCTAGGCTTGCGCATAAACAATCATTTTTTCCTCTACAAAACAAGTCTTGGCACTATAATTTCTAAGTGTGATAATCAAGTTGTCTCTTGAATAAATGAAGAATAACTCGACTTTCCTTGAGAATCAACTCAACCCTCCTAGTTGTTCATAAATCCCTACTTAAAGGTAATCCTGAATGATGCAGTATGATCCCTATTCAAGCTTCAAATATGGAATCATAGATTTGGAGTTATTTTGTAACTCTACAATAATCCCAAATGGGAGATCTGAAATGATATTCCCCGAGAGCTAACTACGGTGCCACTCAAATTCCACCAAAATTAGCTTGAGTTTCACTTAATACTCTTAAATTTGCTTGAGTCACTTTCAATTATCAATGAGATATATAGGAATAGAATGAATTGCAATTGAGTTCCTCCTCCCTTTTATAATTCTTCATGGAGCCTCCCTCTAGCTTTTAGATTCTCTTTTTCCCTATTGTTATCACCCAGGTTCTCCCTAAGCTCCTGTAGGGATACAGCCGAGGTAACCACAAACCAATCTTTGGATTGCAGGTTCTAGCCCACCTACAATCAGAGAGGGCTCTCTCTTTATGATTTAACTATGTTGATGGTTATTTTAGGCTAGTTGTTGGGTACAGGGGTTTTGTTTGTTTTGTTTGGATGGAAGGTGTGTGCCAGGTAGAAATTCCAAGCTGAGAGGCAAGGTAAGGTGTGATAAGTTTCAAACCATTGGGCTTGGAGTCATGGATTAAGGCTTGCTGGTGTGTTTTTTTGGTCACAAGAGGCTTGTGGAGCGAGGTAGACACACATGAGACAATGATCAATTTGCTGAAGGATGGAATGATGGTCAGAGACGAAAGGCAATTAAGAATCTTTCACCAGAACTGACAGAGAGGAGAAGTGAAAGAACGATTATCTAGGAGCAGTTAAGAATTCATAAATTATCATTCATAAGTGAAAGAAACAGAGTAAACAAGATCATTTAAGTATGCATGTTCATAACTATTCCTGATGAAAACATGAAAAAACGCAGAAATTGAGCCTAAGGTGCAATTAAGCAAGTCCTAAGCTATTCTTTTTTTTGCAATTTAGAGAGCAGATTTCTGATAAAATAAACATGAATAAAACTAACAGAGTTAAGAAGCACTTATTGAAACATGTCGAAGCACAGGGATTCCCACAATCACTCCTCAGCCAATTAAACACAGCAGACAGTTTCAGAATCCATGCTTTCAGCAGTCTCTGATTATAGAAAGTATCACAGTTACAGTGCGAGTCTCTGCTTGAGAGAAAGATCGAAATAACAAAGATCAAGCTACTGATCAACAAACAACCAACCAACCAACCCCTACTCCATTTTTCAGGGTCGTATATATAAGCAAAATATCTGAAGTCATTTATTACATTTGACCTAAACAGGTCTGCTGGGAAAAGCTTTTTCTAAAACCTAATTATTACTGGAATTAAATGCAAGTAAGTCCTTTGGGCTGCGCTAGAGGCAACTAAATCAAGTTGAGTTGATGAGGTGTCCTGTGTGATTGGTGCAGTGGTCCTGTCATAACTGTGCATTGAGTTCTGGTCCACCGATATTCCATGAGTTTAATGTGCAGCCATTTGTGTTGGTGAGCCTTCAATGCGTCTTCAATTGCTTCTTGACTTTCAGAGCTTTCGTTTTAATGTTGGATTTGCCTCAAGCCCTGAAAAAATCTCCCCTGATACACTTTTCCGCTACATTGATGGTCTTCGCCGCTTCCTGATACTCTTTGACGTGCTTTTTGTCTGCAAATTTGATCTGATACTCTTTAATCTCTGTCCCTGGCCTCTTTCTTTCTTCAAATTGGTTTAATTTGGCAAAATCGGGTAGTTTCGGGCTTTTTCGGTGCAAAACGGGCCAAGGAATCGAAAGATTCCCTAAAGATTCCCCAATATGGCCTATTTCCGCGCTAATCACGCATCGAAAACTACCTCCGTTTCTCATTCCGGAGCTTCGAAGCTCGACTTTTGCGCTTGCGCGAATTTTCGGTTTTTTGGCTGCTAACATCAGCATGACATTAGCAGTACGACGGATGACGTCAGCAGTTGGGTCCTTTGGTACGGATATGACATCAGCATGATGACGTCATCAAGGTCACATGGTAGTACGACAGGGTGACGTGGCAGGGACACGTGGCAGGGTGATGTGGGCCGAGCGCAGGCTGTGTGAGGTGATGTGGAGGCGACGTGGCAGGGTGAGGTGGCGCTCCTGTTACGTGAGGGGAGGGCGGTTTTTCCTGTGCATCGGACCGCCTTTGGTACGGAGGTGGTTTCTGTCAGGGGTGGCCCGATGCAATGGGAGGCCGCCACCTGTCCCGGTGTACGACGGTAAAACCGTCGGACGTCGGGTGGTAACCTACCACCACAATGGGGCGCCCGATGGGAACAAGAGCCGTCGGATCTAGGGGAGGCGATCCGACGGTGGATGGAAGGGGAGATGCGCAGGGTTTAGTAAAATCGCACGCGTGTTAAAGGTTTAATTTTTCGCGGCGCTGTGGGTTTTGGACTTTAGAGAATGGGTTAACTGTGTTTTGCGCGGTGGAAATTTATCAAACAAACATTAATAATTTCCAAAGAAGAATGCGCGGGGGGGGGTTTTAGCATTTGGAAAGGGTTTTCTTGCTGTTTGGAAGGGGTCCAAACACTTGGGAATGGAAATTTATGCAGAGGGAGGGTTCTTACTAAAGTCCAGGTGACTTAGTAATTCCTAGAGAAGTATTTATGGTTATATTTCAACCAAGGGGAGGGGATATTTACATAAGGGGATTATCTACATAGTTTTAGTATGGGGATGGGGAAAATATAGGGAGTTAAATAGTAGTGTCAGTGTTAACATGGAGATGACAAGAAAGCGAAAAGTTTCAGAGATCTTAGGCTTCAAAGGGGAGATATAACCTTATAGAGAAAGTATGGATCCTCTTTGAGGAAGCAGATCTTCACCCAGGCTAATGACATGGAAAATGATGAAACTAAGAGATATCAAGCAGATCTTGACTTATTTTTGGGGAAATTAGTTAATGATTTGGGGAAGATGGAGAAAGGGAAGTTAGTTATGCCTGGTTTGAGCTCCTTCATATGAAAAATGCTTGGTGATTGTGCCCTGAGTAGAGATGACACTTTGAAAACATAGAATTGATCAGAAATCAAGATTCCGCAACCTCAAAACTACCTACCCAGCCTATTTACCTAACATTTTTTCTTCTTTTGGTTTGGGTGCACTTAGAATTGTAGACCCATCATTTCAATTTTTTCTTTTTATGCCTTCCTATCTACAAACTACCCTTATTTCTTCCAAGGGCCCAGATTAAGCAGTTGGGCTCCTTTGATTCTCTACCTATTTAAGAATCTGCCAAGATTAAGTTGTTTGGACAGAATTTCATTCTCTATATTCTAAAACAGGAAATTGAAACCTAGGGAGACCAAGATTAAGCTGTTTGGATCTCCCTTTAGCTGAAAATTCTACGAAACTGGAATGACTTTTCAAAATTGGAAAGTAGTTAGATGAACTCTGAGTAGCCTTCTTTGCTTGGTGACTGTTTAGCAAATATGGAGCATTGCAGCATGCAAAGTATGACATATTTGGCCTGTAAAATGTCAATCATGAAATATGAGTAACCTGCTGCAGCGGGAGGCTAACAGTGGCTCCACTTGGGGATGGCTTTTCCTTGTGAGAAGCCAAGAACAGCAGGTCAGATTGCCTTGATTCTTCTGTTATGGTTTTTTTTTTAACCTGTTAGTGCTGACTGTTGGATTGATTTGAACTTTTGGACTGGTAACAGCTCTTTCCTTTAATTGTGCTGCTGTTAAACTGTAAAGCACTGCCTGCTTTCTTCTGCGTGCTTTAGCATCATGGATTCTTACAAAAATAAAATCAAAAT
>APFE030617292.1:22048-59855 GCA_000404065.3 Pinus taeda | reverse complement strand
GCCAACATGGGATCAAACATCAAACAATTGTGCCTTATAATCCCCAACAGAATGGTGTAGCTGAAAGAATGAATAGAACAATCTTAAATATGGTACGATCCATTCTCTTCTTCAAGAATGTAAAGATAATTGTTTTGGGCTAATGCTATTCTATGTGTTGCATATATAAAGAATAGATGTCCATCTAATGCTATTAAAAACAAGACTCCTTATGAAATGTGGTATGGACATGTTCCTTCGGTAAAGCATCTCAGGGTCTTTGGTTCCACCTATTATGCTTTGATACCAAAGGTACATAGAAACAAAATTGGTGCTAGAAGTCGTAAGTGTATCTTTCTGGGGTACTCAAACACCTCCAAAACATACTTCCTCTGTGATGAAGTAAATAAGAAGTTTGTTGTATCTAGAGATGTAATTTTTCTTGAGTCATCCAAAACTGACAATGTTGTTGAGCAGCAACTTGATCACTTGGATAAATTCGCAAAAGAAAAATCATTTCAAGAATTTGATAATCATATTCCACATCTTGAAGGGGGGATTTCTATACTAGATCAACATGTGGAATCTTCTTCTGAAGAACACTCTCCCCCGCATGAAACTCCAACAATGAATGATGCTTTAAGTGATGTAATTGATAGAATTGGGAGACTCAATCTTCATTCAATCCCAACTCAATCAACGAAGCAGCCTGGACCATCTCAGAAAGGTCCCCCAAAGTGGCTAACAAAGACACTTGAAAGTGTTCATCCTGGTGAAGTTGGAAAGACAGGAACCAGAAATTCAAACTGGCAAAATGGAGGTGATGTAGATGACTCGAATTCACCTGTTGATATGGATGTTTCTTATGATTGTGAATTGAACTTGTCTACAGATTTTGAACCAACTTCCTTCAAATAAGTTGCTTCTCATGATGAATGGAAAGAAGCAATTCAAAAGGAGTATGATGCCCTCATAAAGAACGGCACTTGGAAGCTGGTTGATCCTCCATTAGGAATCGAACCAATTGGCTGCATGTGGGTCTACAAGAACAAGTATAAAGCTGATGGCTCACTTGACAAGCACAAGCTAGGCTTGTGGAAAAAGGTTTTGCACAGAAGGAAGGGGTCGATTATGAGGAAACTTTTCCCCCACAGCAAAATGGGCCACCATCTGGACACTCTTTGCACTAGCAGCTAAGAATGGTTGGAAAGTCCATCAAATGGATGTAAAAACTACTTTCTTGAATGGAGATCTAAAAGAGAATGTTTTTATGTCCCAGCCTGAAGGATTTTCTGTGAAAGGACATGAACATAAAGTATGCAAACTTGTGAAGTCCTTATATGGCCTCAAACAAGCACCACGAGCCTGGTACGAAAAACTAACTAAGCATCTTCTGAAACTCAATTTCAATCATTTTGATCTTGATGATGCAACTTTATTTGTCAAGAAATTTGGTAAAACAGTTGTATATCTTGTGGTATATGTAGATGATGTTTTGATTACAGGGAACAATGAAAGCTACATTGCATCCATAAAGAAGGAATTGGGGAAAAGTTTTGAAATGACTGATTTGGGTTATGTTCATTACTATCTTGGCATTGAAGTAACCCAACATCCAAAGTCCATATTTCTTTCTCAAAAGAAATACATTGGAGATCTGTTGAATAGGTTTGGTATGACAGAGTGCAATCCCCTTACTACTCCAATGGAACAAAACTTAAAGCTCACATCTATTAAAGGCAAAGAATTTGAGGATGCAACAAAGTATAGACAGCTTGTAGGAAGTCTCAACTACCTAACTACAACTAGACCAGACATTTCATTTGCTGTTGGAATCCTCTCCAGGTTTATGCAAAAGCCTTATGAGGGACATTGGTCTGCTGCAAAAAAGGTTCTAAGGTACTTGAAGGGAACTCAAGACCTTGGAATCAAGTATACACAGGTGGATGACTTCAGCTTGATTGGATACTCTGATTCAGACTTCGATGGAGAGAAAGAAACTGGGGTATCTACTTCAGGATATGATATGAGTCTTGGATCAGGAGTTGTCTCCTGGAGATCACACAAACAATCAGTTCCAGTAGATTCCACAACAGAAGCAGAATACTTGGCAGCAGCTGAAGCAGCAAAAGAAATTGTGTGGCTCAGGAAAATTCTTGAAGTTTTGCAGGTAAAACAAGTACAATCAACTCCACTCATGATTGACAATACCTCTACAATAAAGTTGGCCAAGAACCCAAAGTTCCATGATTGAACGAAGCACATCAATACTAAATATCATCTGATTCGACATCATGTTGAGGCCAAAACAATCCATCTCCGTCATTGTTCCACAAATGAGCAAATTGTAGACATCTTCACCAAAGCACTTGGAAGGGAAAAGCTTGAACGATTCGGAATGATGCGTGGACTCACCAACATCCCTTCAGATTAAGGGGGGGAATGTTGACACCTAATATTCATGATTTGGTGAATTTATGTAAATAATTAAATTAGGAATGTGAACAGTCATCGGGAGATGAACTGAATAGTCACTCCCTATTGTATATAACAAAGACCTACCTAATGGAATAATACATGAATCAATTTTTATTTTGTGGAGTTACTGCGTGGTCTGACACTTGTGCATAAACAATCACCTGGATCTTTACAAAACAAGTCTTGGAACTATAATTTCTAAGTGTGATAATCAAGTAGTCGCTTGAATAAATGAAGAATAACTCAACCTTCCTTGAGAATGAACTCAACCCTCCTAGTTGTTCATAAATCCCTACTTAAAGGTAATCCTAAATGATGCAATACGACCCCACTTTAAGCTTCAGATATGGAATTGTAGATTAGGAATTCTTTTGTAACCCTTCAATAATCCCAAATGGGAGATCTGAAATGATCTTCCCTGAGAGCTAACTAGGGTGGCACTCAAATTCCACCAAAATTAGCTTGAGTTTTCACTTGAAACTCTTAAACTTGCTTGATCCACTCTTAATTATCAATAAGATAGATAGGAACAGAATGAATTGCAATTTAGTTCCTCCTCCCTTTTATAAATCATCATGGAGCCTCCCTCTAGCTTCTAGATTCTCCTTCTTCCTATTATTTTATTGGGCGTCCTTTTCCACTATGAGACATTTTGTTGCATTTTATATAAAATAATAATTTTCCACCACTCCAATAAAATAATAATTTGCCTCCATTCTCCAATAAAATATTATTTTGTCACCATTATCATTTAAAATAATAATTTGCCTCCCTTCTCCAATAAAATATTATTTTTCCACCATTCTCCATTAAAATAATAATGTTTTCCTTTCTCCCACAAAAATATTGATTTCCCCTTTTATTTAATATTACCAAAAATTGGCAAAACTCCTTAGTGATTTGTGCATTCACAAAAATTGGGAACATTACATTTTGTGCTAGTTGTTTCTAATCTACTCTCTACTAGTTAATCATTCTTCCCAATTTTCTACTCTCAGCCAATGCAACTCAACATTATAGTATAGGTAGAGATATCAAATTTTTGTTGTAACACCCACCTCCCAGACTTACCCAAGTGTACCGGTCCACTAGGGAAAATATGTGACGAAGAGTTACTATGATATGGATCAAATCCCTAAGTATAGTTAAGGAAGTGGAATCGACAAACAAAAACTTTATTGACCTCCCTCAGGTGCTACAAGACCCCTAGGAGCTAACCATCCACTCCAGGTGCCCAACCCCTGTGTTAACTTATCTTTTCACTGGCATGGGTTCCTAGCCGCTCCTATGACGAGGAAATCTAGCGGTGTAGACCCTCAAGTCACTCTCATGAGTCTGCATCCCAACAACTGCAAACTTTTTCAATTAGTACAAATCTAACATGGTTCGAGTAGGATCAAATTTCTTCAAGTGCAAGATTTTTTAGAGTGAAAAAGACAATGTGTTATTTTTCATTCTTTAAATTGTATTTTTGAATGCTAAATAGAGTATGTATAAGACCAAATAAAAATTTTAACCATAAAAACTTATTTTTTCTTACTATGTATTGATATATATGAGGTTGATATCGACATAAATTAGTTAACATATATCATCAAATAGTTTATTTAAATATCTTGTTGAACTATTTTTGAAAATTATAATATTTAAACATCTATTCAAACATTCTTTTTACTTCTAATTACTTTACAACATATTCATTTTTTCTAATTATAGCCAACATTATTTTCTATATAGAACATATTTTTTATTTTTTATTTTTATTTTAAAGGGGCACATCCAAATGAACAAACTAACACATCCCCTCCATGCGGTGTCCCCATATTTAGATAAATTAAAAAAAATCCCCCTTTTCTCCTTAGCCCCCAAATTACCACAACAATATTGGTGGCTTATCCTCAAGCCAATTTGCCATGATTTTGCACTAATTTAAGGGAGGATCTCTATATTTTTCACACTCAACTTCTTTAACATTTATTTGGTTTTGTGCATAGTTTCGTTGGCTACTTCATTTCTTCCAATAATGTTTGCGACAATATCTATAGCCATAGTGGTTTATTGAAACAAACACTCATTCTCAACAATGACATTATACACTTTTTTCTATGTTGCAACAAGGTCATCTATGAGCTGCATATTTTTATCTTGTATTTGCTCCACTTTTTGTCTTATATTCCCACTAGGAACTGATCCAAAATACTATTGAGTTTTCAACATTTTTTGTGTTTTTAGTGTGTTTTTTTCATCAAATTTTTGGTGGATGTACTGATGTAGGTATTTTTCTTAAATTTGGTTTGATTTAACAACATATCATCAATTTATGCTCATGAAATCACACTCATTCCAACACATATTCTTTTATTAAAAACCTAGAATTTATACCAGAAATAACAAACACAACCATATATTGATTTTTGACACTAGTACACAAATATAAAATTATAATGGTCGAATAAGAAGGACCTAGTTTATATTTGATGGCTCTTTCAAAAATAAAATGATTAAATTTGCATGGAAAACATCTTTGTAACGACAATATGTATAGACATCCTAATGATAACAAATATTCCCTTTTTCCAGCCACTACAATGAGCAAAAGACTACATATGGAAGTCGCCTTTCAAGTATTAATATTGTCACTTACATGAATTGTTAAACATATAGTTAATATTTGTTTTTCACCTCCCAACACTTGGATATACTCAGGAAATTGATGCAAAGTTACAACAACCTTTTATCTAGCAGAGTTTAGGCCAAAAATGACGGGTTTGATGGTCCCTCTAATCCCTATGTAGTTATCTCTTCAGCACATGATGGTAATAACAATTCGGACAACCAATAAAAAATAAATTTCGGCCTTGGTACTATCAAATATTTCATGTTTTCGTTCCACAACGAATACTCTAGCAAGAGACAAAAAAACTAACAAATGAAAGGGGACTCCACTGCTCCAAATCACAGTTACCTGTAGCCCCAAGAAGAAATAGGTTTTCCTCTCTCTGAATAGTGATATTATCCCTTTCACAAGAAGGAAAGTCAACCCTCCTGGTGCACAATAAATTTGGCCTTACTCCACTGAATGACCTCATCTAGGCTTATGCATAAATAATCAGTTGGATCTCTACAAAACAAGTCTTGGCACTATAATTTCTAAGTGTGATAGTTAGGTTTTCCCTTGAAGAAATGAAGAATAACTCGACCTTCCTTGAGAATGAACTCAACCCTCCTAGTTGTTCATAAATTCTTTCTTAAAGGTAATCCTGAATGATGTAGTATGACCCCTCTTAAAGCTTCAAATATGGAATCGTAGATTTGGAATTCTTTTGTAACTCTACAATAATCCCAAATGGAGATTTGAAATGATCTTCCCAAGAGAAAACTAGGTGTTGAATCCTCGAAATTCGCTGCAAAAACATTAGGGGATGACCATCTGGTCCAGACCTTAAAGCAGCTCATTTTCCGTTTGGAATGGTGGTTCTGACTGGTTCAACTAGGTCCAGTTACCTTTTCTCAATCTCCAAAATGGCTTAAATTATGACTTTCATCCACCAATGGAGAAGAGACATCATAGTAGCCTTCTTGTTGATCAAGAATTAAAGTGATCCTTAAGTTGATTTGGGGCTCAGCCAAGCCACAATTAAAGTTTGCCTCTTTGGGAAGAGGACTTATAAGAATGTAAAATTAAATCTAAATGCAACCTTATTCTATAATGCAAGCAAAACAAACTAAATCCTAATCCTATCTCAATTAAACATATATAGATCTAACCCATTTGAGAGCAAGATATTTAAATGATTGGGATTTAAATATGTTTGTTTGATAATGAATCTCAAGCTAATGAATTAGTTCAATTAACTGACATTATGTATACCAAAACATATTCTATTCAGAGACCTCTTAACTGAAATAATAAACCAACAACATTTAGGAAGAAGTTCACAAAATTATATTGATTGTTTAATTAATAATTTGAATAATTAAACAATAATATGAGGAAGTAGTTCATGCCGTATCACTATTTGTTAAACCATTATTAAAAGATAGATTTATGAGTAAATAGTTACTCATAAATCATAATTCAACTCATAAGAGCAGAGATAAATAATATCATGAGACAAATTACTCATACCAATAATAGTGCACAAATATGAACAAAATGACACATTCCTGCCATCATAAAATGAAACTAGTATTTAAAACAATGGTATTAGAAATACCAAATTATTGAATCCTTTTCTCTCGCTTTGGTCTCCAACAGTCCTTTACATTGCTTGAACTTTTATTTTTACAAAAAGAGTTGCAGAAGTGCAAACTCTACCCATCATACATAATTCATAATACAAAAGAAAAATCTTCAATAATCCCCAGATCTGAGATTTTTTCTCCTCGTTCCTACTACTCTAAATTCCTATTACATAAGTGCTTTTAGAATTCCATAATTGTTGAGGAGAGAAGCCCATTATTACATTCTACAATATGTTATTTATAATAGTTTCAAAAAAATTCTTAACAAGAAAGTTTGTTGAAGAATAAAATTGTTTAATCAATTTTCATTGGCTCAAAATTCCATTCTTTTATTGTTGTATTCTTCTCATTGATTGAGATTCTTTTCTCTTCATCTCTTCAACTGTTTTCCTGCAAAACAAATCGAAACAAAATTAAAATACAAAATTAAAATCAAAATGCTATAACTTGAATTAAAAGAAATACAATCAAATTCAATTAAATAAATTATTGAAAAGGAAAACTTTCTATTGATGTTTGTGATGATTGAGTTAGTCAAATATATTATTGACGAATGAGTCTGCACTCAAAAGAAGTCGTGGGAAAATAAGAATGCAGAAAATAAAACTCAGAAATTTGAAATTTATTTATTTATTTTTAAATTCAGAGCCTTAACTTCCATTAGATTTTATACCTTAATAAATGATCAAATCTAGAAATGAAACTACCTCAGAATTTTTCTCCATGATTTTATCTTTCTAATGAGCCACCTTGGGCCTCATTTGGCTAAGTAAAACTCCATTTATGAGCTTCTAAAGTTACTAAGTCAAAACTGCTAGAATTCTAGAATTTTTGCTCCCTCCACTAAAAACAGATTTTGTTAATTAAAATATAATCATAAATATTAAATTGCAAATATTAATTAATTATAATTATGTTATTAATTTTAATCAATTACAAATTTAATTAAACAAAAATAAACAAAAACTTAATAATTATAAAATATTATTATAATTTAAATTATATTAAAATTAAATTATAATTTAATTTATTATAATTAATATTCATAATTAATAATATTACAAACCATTTGAATCACTCTAATATTATAATTTAATACATTACAAACCACATATTATAATTTAATAACTTTACAAACCATTAGAATCAATCTAAATATTATAATTTAATAACATTGCAAACCATTATAGTTAATCTAAATATTATAATTTAATAACATTACAAACCATTAGAATCCATCTAAATGTTATAATTTAATAATAATACAAACGATTAGAATCAATCCTTAACAATAAAAAACCATTTATTACTAAAAGAAATATTAGGTGGAGAGTGTGGAGGAGAGGGTATGGAAGATGGTAGGAATATGGAGTTATAAGGAGGGTGGAAGTCAACGGAAGAGGGTGAGGTGAGGCAAGTGAGTCGAGAGGTATAAGGAGTTTAAAATTTTTTATAATAAAACCAAATAACCTATCGCATATTTTCCAATCGCAATATTGCAAGTTAATAATTGAAGAGCTCAGTGAAATTGTGATATACAATATCGCAATTTTGCAATCGTAATTTTTATCGCAATTTTTTTTTAAGGAAGGGAAGGGAGGTGAAGTGGGGCTACATTAATTAATCATCTTATAAATTGGACTACAGTCACTTTGTAATTTTGGGTTTTAGATTTGGAAATTTATTTTAACATAACAAATTGGAGTAGCTTACCAAGATCCCAAAACGTGTTTTCATTTATTGTACAACTTAGTTGGGTCATTTTGTAGGACTGTTAGTGAAAAAATAAAAAATAAAATAGTAAAAAATCACTAAAAAGTTAATATTTACAATGAATGATTGTTTTAATTGCAAAAATTGAATATTATACATTTTTTTAGTCTAGGCAAGAAAATGATCAAACTTCAAAGGAGTGTTATTTACAAATCGATTGACCAAATGAGGCAAATCAAGTACCGATGGAAAGATTTTGAAAAGTCAGATTCAATGAAACAATCAAAATAGAAATCTGACTAAAACAAAAAGATGACAAATTTGTAAGACAATTAACAACAATAAAAATGATAAAAGATGCTTTAGCCAAAAATTAATGGAAATGGTCAAGAAGGTTTGATGCCCTCTCACAATAGGTGCATTATCATCTATTAAGTCATACATTCATTAACCATTAATTTATTAACCAAAACATGATGAGATTCATAACTCAAGTTTTTTCATAAAACCATGCTTATAACCAACATATAACCAAAATAATAACAAGGATAGAACATCCATCAAAGCCACATAATATCAAGTACATTTACTCATGAAATACAAATGAAAAAGATCTCTTATTAACATATGCAAAAGCCAACCAAGTCAGAGACTTCCATGTATCGCCGAACCATAGATTGGGTTGAACCAGATCTTTCTTTCAGCCAATCATCCTCATGCCATATTCCAACCATGAATGTGGGACTCACAACAAACTAACCAGGGCTTCCCAGGCTTTATTGTGTATTCAGCCATACTGATCAAGGGATTCCTAGGCCCAAAAACCCTCATGTATACAACCAGGCTTTCCCATGTATCCCACCATTCTAGTCTGGGGATTCCTAGGCCTAAACAATGAAACATACATTATCAGGCTTTACTGCAATCCCGCCAAAACCAGTCAAGGGATTACTAGGCATAAACAAGCATGGATTCCTCTGGATTTCTTCACCAATACCTTGAGTAATTTTCTTGACTCCACCCTCGGGATTTATCATGTATCCCACCATTACCGATCAAGGGATTCCTGGGCCTTTGAGAATTTTCCTGAGACCACCTCGCGTGGTTCCAAAACCATCTGGAAATCCATCTTTACCAAATGAAAGAACTACTATCACAAAAATGGCAAGGCAATTCTGAAAACCACTATCACACCTGGAAAAACCCATTCCAATGGCAGCAAGAGAGCCAAATACACACATGCATGTACCATGCATGCCAAAACTAGCAAGGAAATTCATACATGCAACTCGATATCTACACGTAATTCCACTGTAGTCTCTTGTTCCAACTCTTCCTTGATTGATCTTTGCTTCCCTTTGCCTCCTTGCCCTTCCTTTTCCTCCTTTTCTCCAATGCTAGAGTGCTCCAATAATTCTCTAAGTGTGCAAGAGTACGAGAGAAAGAAAATAGAAAGAGAGATCCAAAATTGAATTGACAAAAGCTGTGAACTAGTCCTCATAAGACTTTTTATTATTGAGGCCTCTATTTTCCTTCAATTTCCTCCTCACATGCAACTTGTGACCTTTCACCTTCATTTTCTCCTAATTTCCATTATTTTCATATATAAAATGCCAATTAATTCATCTTGCATTCCCAAAGCCTTTACCATTTCCTTTGTCAATTTCCTTAACCACAATAAGCCAAATAAACACCTACTAAGATGGTTTTCCCAACATTCAACTTGGAATATGTGTCCCATGACTTCGGTCTTATTTTTCCTTTATTAACTTTATTACATAAACATTTGACCTGGGGTTGTTACAGTTGCATATAGATTCATTATATTGTTTGGAAGCCTAAATCCCTGATCCACTGTCTTTGAGCTTGACACAATCATGTAATCTAGTCCATAACATTATGCCATCCCCATATAGTTTCATGCACTCAGTTCAATGTCTTACACACTCTTAAAGTTTGTGGAGGATGTCTAAACCTTTTCTCTCATGTCAACTACTTATGGTGGGATAGGGGGCTTGATCTGCAACTACAACTCCTCCACTTGTGCTTTTGGGTCGCGAAAAAACTCTTGAATTTTGGATATCTTCTCCTTTATGGGAGCATCAAATTATGTGGGTACACCTTGCATTTTTCTATATAGTTTCTTGATAGCCCATCAGAGTTCCCCTTCTCTTTCTGTAACTTTCTTACATGCTTAATCTAGCTATGTCTACATTTCTTATAGAGCTTGGTGCTTAAAATTAAGTTGGACTAGGTCTATTGTGGCTACTTGTGCTCAAAAATATACCTCTTGGGAAATTGACTATTTTAAAGTTCAATGTGAAATAGGCATGGGAAATTGAGAAATAATTAAGTCTACTTGGGGTTAGGAATTTGGCTGACTGTTGGATGTTAGTGTCTGTGAAGTGCAATATAACCAGTGGCATGGATAAGGTGTAAGGTTTTGCTGAGGCCAATGATAAATATAATGGTTCTGGTTAGATCTCCGGTGCAAGATTTCCACTTATTTCCTCCATCATGGTTGTTGGCTCTTGTGCACTAGGTGAAAAAGTAGCTACCCTGGATGCCTTTATCATCAAATGTAGTTTCTCCACCTGTTGTTATGTCGAATCTTTCAACTCCCTTTATTCTCATTTGGCCTTGTCTATTGTTGTGACAAGGCATGTAATCGTCTACTCTATCAGTTCCTTAATTTGATCTACTAGTTTCTCCGCGTCATCCTCAGATAGACTTGGTTCAAGAACCATTGTCTTGCTTGATTTATTTCTTCCTTGCACCCTTTTTTGATCTATTAAAGGATATTTTTCTCCTCTCAACACTACTTCTTCCTCAAGTTCCTATTGTGGTGCATTGGGGTTCTCTTTCTCTAGTTCCTATGGTGGGGGCTCTAGGTGTGGCTCTTTCTCTGGTGCAGTTCTCCCCCATTGTTGACCATTTTGGTGCTATTTCTATATCTCTATATTTATTTATCTCTCAATATATTGCAATTTTGGTTTCTCATTGGGTGTTAGAAATTGTCATTCCTCTAGCTAATCATTTATTATAGGTGACATTGTATGCTCGTCAATCTTATACTAAAATTGTAGCCATTACTCATTGGGTTCAACTAGGGCTTGAATGTACATAAAGTGTGGAGTGGTGTGAAAATGCACCATTGGGCCACAACCAATAATAGTTTGGAAAGGTATCCATGGTACCTTCTTGATCATGTGACTTTTCACCTCCTTCTAGATGTAAAACATGAAATTGTTTTCCTGTTGCAGTTTCTTATCTACGGTATACCATAAAATATTGAACTTGTGCATGTTGAAGTCTATCTTGTTCATGAGTGGAAACTAGGTGTCCTTTGGAATGTGCCACTTTTTTAGGACTATCAAGATAAAGATCCAATAATAGTGCAAGTCAACATTCTTATCCTAAGCCTCAATATATTCTTGCACGAAGTAGTTCAGTAAGAAAGTCACCAACTTCATCTATACCCCTTCTAGACACTTCACGATAATTGTGACTGCACCTGTAGGGCATTGGTCCTTCCTGCATTTTCTTAACACTTTGCATGGCATGATTTGGGTGGAAGATTTAACTTTTTCCTATTCTATGCTAGAGATTATTACTATGCATTTCCCACCATCCGTTGAAAACTTCTCCACGACTTCTCTTACCACCCTCTTCTCATTCTATGTTTTGAGTAAGGGCTCTAGATCCTCACCATCAGTAGGGAGCCTTGTAATCTGAGAAAATAACCATGTGTTGATTTCGATTGGCTTGTCAAGCCATAGGAAACCTCCATGCACACACTAAGCAGCAACTTTATGTGGATATTCATCTCTAAACTCCTACCAAGATGTGGGATATCCAAAAGGTTTAATATGCCATATTTTTCTAGTCCCATGGCCATCTGTTAGACTTCCATGACCTTTGGTTGGCCTTGTTGCTCAATTATTTTGGTGCACCTTTCATCAACAAACTCAGGTAACTTCTTTATATGCCTTATCCTATCATAAATTCACTGATATTTACACGGTATGTCTCTAGGCAAGAATGTTGTTTGTGGTTCTCGTCAGGTTGGAATCCATGTCAACAACCTTTCTAACATAGTTTCTGATATAGAACAAATTTTTTCTTAATTAAATTTAATTCATTTTTCTCCATTGAGTTTCATGGTGTCTAATTCATGTGGGTGGAAAATACTTTTGTTGGTGCATTTTTGTACATGTTTCCTATCACTATGGCCATCACTAGTTTCCAATTGTATCCCACTCTTCAAGGCATCACTGGTACCGCATGCTCCTTCGATTAATGGTTCCCTTGACTACACAATGTTCTTAGTGCACAATGTGTCAGCCCCCTACCATGACAGGAAAGTTTCACTTTTTCAAAATTTTCACACTATTTCTCATGATCACAACATTCTTATGGGTTGCTTCTTCATGGATCCAACATGAAAACACAAGTAATGTTACAAAACAAAGCCTCTCTTCTTTTTTTAGACAAATCAACTTTGTGAAGTGGGGTAGTTGTCTTTGTATAATTTCAGCTGGCTCCCATTAACAAGTCTGTTGAGGGGATCTCCATTCAATTTATCCAATTATACATCCCTTGTATATGAGACATACTTAATGAAATAAGGTCCTAACTAATGCATATGAAATTTTCCAGCATGCTTCAAAAAAATTATGTCATACATCAACACAATATTTCAAACCTGGAATTGTTTTTACTCGAAATGGAGATAATGAAATTCCTTTTCCCTATCCTTTTACATGTTTTTTTAGAATGTTTCCATAAATTGATCCTCTTATAGTTATAGTGGCTTCGAAAATATTTTCTCAACTAAGTTGAAATCCATCAACTTTGTCGCAGCAGTGATGCAGATATTGGAGACTATGAATTCCATAAGCATTATTGCTTCCTTTCCATATACCAACTAGATTTTTTTTTGACCTGTAAGCTTCTTTGACATAGGCTAGTAGCAAATAACACTACAAGAATCCTTAGGTCCTAGTCATCCCTATTTATGTTGCAAACCTTTGTTAGCACATATTCCAAAATTTTATTGAAGGATCGAACTATGCCATTTTCTTATGGATGGTATGGGGTACTCTTTTGATGGTGCACTTGGAACTCTTTTGTCATTACTTCAATAGTTTGGTTTAATAAGTAAGTCCCCTGGTCACTCATCTTATTTTTAGGACATCTGAAATGAGTGAAAACATTCACAATTAAAAATATAGTTGTGGTATTTGTGTTGCAATCCTTGAGAGGTGTTGCTTCGGCCCATCTATTAAGATAATATGTTTCAGTGATAATGTATCACGATCCACTTCTCTTCACTGGCATATCGATTGGCCCAATAAAATTTATAGCCCACTTATCAAATGGTTCTAAAGTTACCTGCAAATGGAGTGACATCTTGTCTCGTAACAAAGGTTTACCTACTCACTTAAACAATCACAGTTGTGACAAAACTCCTTCACATCATGGTGGATTGTCATACACCACAGACCCACATGAAAAATCTTATGCACAATTTATTTTCCTACATAGTTCCCTCCAACCACTCCTTCATGCACAACCATCATTATAGCGGATATCTCACGCTCCAATACACAACGAAAAAATATTCCATCTACGTAAAACCTCTACAAACATCTTGTGATGATTTGATAGTCTGCGGCCTTAGCTACCAACTTCTTCTTTTATGCCACTATGTACTCTTGTGGTATCGGGGCCTGTATTAAGAAAATGGACCATTTTTACAAAATGGTCATCCACCATCTCAACACTATATAATTGTACATCTAGTAAGCCATCATTCATCTTTCTTGCATATTTTCTAGAAAGGATCCTTGATAAATGGTATGGCCTTGTGTTTAGCTTATTAATTTTTATTGTTACCTAAAAATCATATTCTTTCCCCCCCCCCACCCCAAACAATGGATTATTAATGAGCTAACATAATGTAGAATGGTATGTATACACTTTTAAATGTGAACCCAACAAGTAATGTCTAAATTTCTGCAAAGCATACACTATTTCCAATCCCTTACACTCCATTGTGGTGTAGTTTTGCTCTACCATAAATAAATTTATGCTAGAAAAATTAATTGGATGATCTATTTCATCTTCTCTCAATTTTTATAGGACAAATATTAGTGCTATTGTTGATGTGTCCAAATGGACATGAAATTCTTTTCTCTAATTAGGAAACACTAAGGTCAACACGGATACTAATTTTTTCATCAATGTATCGAACGCTTATTGACACTCTTCAATCCATTTGAACTTGGCATCTTTCTTCAGTAGCATTTCCAATGATGTGGTGATATGTACATATTTGCACATAAATTTTCAATAATACTCAGTACATCCTTGTGTCACACAAAATTGTCGCACTAGTGTTCAAGGTAGAAGGTTTGGTATCACAACGATCTTTGTGAGATCCACTAGTAGTCCCTATTTTCAAACAATATTCCCAAATATTGGCAAGCAAAAAACACACTTCTTTAGGTTCAAGTAAATTTTCAACTTGTTGCATCTATCTAGCATATGACATAGCACTTCAATGTATTTTGTAGGAGGACAAAAATGGTCCAATAATCTAAGTAAACTTCTAGAAATTTATGATTAAATTCTTTAAACCCTACCACCACCAATCGGGAAAATACTTTTAGTGCATTATTAAACTCGGAGGGCATGACAATACCCCAAAACAATCGCCACTTTGTCACAAATGTTGTCTTGTGACGGTCCTCCTTAGAAATCTTAATCTGATGGTGTCCTTAGAATCCATCGATAAATGAATAAACTTCATACCCTCTAACATTATCCAGGACTTCATTTGTAAAAGATGTGGGGAATGAATCATGAACACATGGATCATTCAATTTCTTCAATTCTACACAAATTCATATCTTGTTTGTCTTCTTCAATTACACAACAATTAGATTGGCCCACTCAGACTCCTCGATAGGTTTTGTTATACCTACTTTAACATCCTATCAAGCTCCTCCCTAACTTTCTTCTTGTAAATGGGGTTGAGGTGGAAGGGTCTCTGGAATACTAGCTTCGGACCTAGTTTCTTCATTGTTGTCAATCTCTTCCTCTCTGCCATGAGACTCTGCCACTTTCTTGGTATTCTGATGATTTTGGTAAAAAATGCAAATTGCTACCTCCCTTAGTGCATCCTTTGTTATTTTTTATATGGTAGTAGTGGACAGATGTTCGAGTCTCAATTTGTGTCTAAGAGGCTAAGGAACACAATATCTCCAAAACCCCAAAAAGGTTTCACGAGAAAAGACTTGGAGACACCTAAATTAACTTAATTAGCCACAATTAAAATATTTCCCAAGTCTAACTTAGGAAAAGTGGTTAATTAAAGGGAATTAAATAAGCATGTTTGGTTTTTCTCTAAATACTTTTATTGATGAAGTCAAGATGATATTAACCATTGGTTGAGATGTATTTGTGGTCATTGATGTTGAATTTCCACGACCTTAGGTCAAGGTTAGAGTCTTAAAATCACTGACTCTACCAAACCAAGAATCTCAACCATAAACTACTTTGCACAGTGTAAATATAAAGAAGTAAATCACATATGCACAATATACATAGTTTTAAACAAAATTGTACAATATGTAAAATCCCAATCTTCATTAGATTAAACCAAATTCTAAATAATAAAACAATATATGGTATACAATATAAAATGAAAAACTTTGTTGTGCAACTTCTATGTCATATCTTGTCCTGTCAATCCTTCGCTCTTGTACTGCTCACTAGTAGTGCCTTAGTCCATCAAGAAATCTACACTCGAGACTCCAAGAGGGTTGCCTCCTATCACTACTGCAAGTCATGTCTACTATAATGAACACGGGCTCATCAACTACTCTCTTGGTAGGCCTAATTCCCAAGCTCCAATCTCCCATGCTAGAAACAACCTTAGTCCATCAAAGTGTTGCACTTCAGAACCATCCTTCACCCAACCTTCAACTGCTCTTTGTCCTTCAATATAGCTCGTCTAGGGATACTTTAGGTAGCCAACGCACTGCCCTCCAACATATCTATGACACCCAATCAACTCAATCCTTGTTTTGCTCCTAATATGACACTTCACCACAATGGAATGTCATCCACATGGCACCAACAGGCTGCTCAAAAACTGATCCAAACACAGTGAAACCTTGACCCAATACATCCCTCCAAAACTATCATTGTCACCACACTTCATTGTTGCTCACTATTTAGGGCATCACTTACAACCCTATTCCTTCACACAACTCACTAACCAACCCTCCAAAAGACTGTGGTTTACTCTAGAGAGGGTCGTCCATCCCTATGTTGCTCCTTCTAGCTTTGTTTGACCCCAAACACAGCTCTTAAAGGCAACATAGATGCTAGATAAGGCCTATGACCTAGCACAATAGCTACTGTAGCTTACTTTCCCCTAAAAAGTCCACCAAACGACCCTTTAAACAACAATCATATACTCCTTCAATATTTGGCCTTTTTTCCCTTCAAATTCACCCAAGAATAGGACCAAATCATGCCCAAAATAGCCCTAGACTTCCACATTGTCACCTATAGCAACCTGAAATCTTCCACATTGTTCCTAGGCTCCAACATGTTGTCCCTTGGCTCCTTTTGCTGCAGCTTCCTCCATGAAATTTTATAGCTCCTCTTGGTGATGTATTGCCACAAATGGATGTCTTAAATGACTCAACTCATCCTCAATTTATAGGCTTTACTTCCTCCAACGAGTTCTCATGAAGAGACACGTCTACTTGGAATTTTCTTCAAATCGGCCTACTTGAAAATCCAATATTTATTATGTCAACTTCAAAAATTCATATCTCTCTAATGACAACTCAGATTCGGACGATTTTCGATGCGTTGGAATCGTCTTTCGGAGAAATATCATAATCATCCATCACATGTCATGAATCCATCATTATTTTTCCCTAAAACATGGTGGGTGCCAAAATCCCACACTTGGGTTTCAAGCCAACAAGCTTCCCTTGTGGTGATTTCTCCTCCAAACCCTGAACCTTAGGGCTTGGAGTAACTCACAAGCTATACAAATTAACACTCCCTCTTAGTGAGGGAGGTAATTCCAAGACTATGAAGTATCTCATCATCATCATCACTTCTCGCAACACTTTCCCAACTCTTGGTGCTCACAATCGCAGTAATCCTTGTATGATGAACTATGCCCTTCTCAAAAGTATCACTGTCACTTTTGGAAGAAATATTCTTCTTCTTCTTATCTTGTAACTTCTTCAACTCTTTCCATGATTCCTTCTTGGTAGTTGTAGGAGCACCCTTGCTCACCACTAACCACGCGCTCTTCTTAGGTTGCAGAGTCTCCCTCTAAATCTGCAATCTCCCTCTCGAACTAGACTCCTTCTAAGTATCCGGAACTTGAACCTTCTCGGGAAAGTGTACCTTCTTCTCGAGAACCTGTGCCTTTTCCTCTTAAGCTTGCACTTGCACCTACACTTGCTCCTGCTTATCTAGAACATACACCTATCCTTGCTTCTTTCCTTGATACTCAAGATTGGCATTCAACCTATAGAGACCATGCTCTCTAACTCCAAGTACAATCCCATCTGACGTAGAGCCTTTGAGCCTGATTCTTACCTTTCCATCCTAGAACAAGACCTCAAAACCCTTCTTCTCCATCATCGAGACAGAAAGAAAATTATATCTGAGTCTTCGTACAAACAGTACATTCTGGACCCACATCATAAGTCTTGTCTCCATTCTAAATGGCACAACACCCAATCCTCGGATCTCCAACTAACTCTTGTCGCTCAACACCATGTGCAAATTTGAGTCCCATCTAGCTAGAGTCTCAAAAATATCATGTGACCCTGTCATATGCTTGGTCGCACCATTGTCCACATTCCATTCATCCTTTTTGATAGTACTCTATGAGAAATGAGAAATCATAGAGAAATCCTCCTCTTCATCTTCCAATCTCCTGGTGAGCTCATCCATCTTTTATTTAGTGGCAATAAGGAAAGTCTACTTCCCTTTTCTTTTCTTATCATCTCCCTTCTTCTTCTTTGGACATCTCGAATAAAAATGGCCCATCTCGCCACAATTGAAACAATTGAATTTACTCAAGTCCTTTTTTGCTTACCCTTCATTGGTGATGCAAGTTCCATGTCATCATCTGAAGCTTTTTACTTCAGCTGAAGATCCTCGTCTCCCAATTCTTCCTAAATGAAGTCATCCCACAACCTATCCTAGTCTGGCAACGATTTCTTTAATGAAGGGCTTCCAATCCTCAGTGAACCCTTTCATGGAAATCCTTACCATATCTCCATCTGAGACAGTCACACTGATGGTGGAAAACTCATCTTTGACCTGAGACAATCTTGTCAAATTCGAGATCACGCTTTCATCCTTTATCATCTTGGTGAACTTCAACTTGTCCTCCAATACCATTTCCTGGTTCTCGTTCTTATTCTAGAAAAAAATCTAAAGAGACATTGACATCTGATGTGTGGTGTTCTTATCAGACAAATGAGGTATTAGGGCATCCCTCACACCATCAAGGATGATCAATCTCGCCCTCGCATCCAAATATTCCCATATTTCCAACTCCTTAGAGTCAGTTGTCTTCTTGATCTCTTTCTCGGCAAAATCCCAGATTCTGTTGACTTGCAATATCAACTTGATCCTTTCCTTCTATGGAATATAGTTGGAAACCCCTCCAATTTGTCCTCATATCAAATACATGCCTGCAACTTTGACATTGTATTGAACCCTTCACTCACAATGTGACAACCTCCCTCTCATATTGTACTTCGTTGCGCAAAACTCTAATTTACTTACTTCCAAAGTAGCTAAGACAGGCTTAGATACCATGTTTAATTTCCACGAACTTGGGTCTAGGTTAGAGTTTTAAAATCACTGATGCTATCAAACCAAGAATCTCAACCATAAAACTACTTTGCACAGCGGAAATTTAAAGAAGTAAATCACATATGCACAATATACACAGTTTTAAAAAAATTTGTACAATATATACAATCACAATTTTCGTTCATTAAACCAACTTCTGAATAATACAATGGTCTATGGTATACAAGATAGAATGAAAAACTTTTTTTCCAGAATGTATTTATTATGAAGATTGTATAAGTAAATTTATTATTATTTTTCGAATAACAATTTGGAAGACAAATAAATTGTAATAGTTAGAAGATAAACATCTAGTTGTTGTAATCAAGGAATTTTCACATGGTATCATAGCAACAAATATTGTTGGCTTAGAGGGTCCTAACCTAGGGTTGGAGTTAGTTGTGCCAACCAAAAAAACCCTACATTGTTGGCCCTTTCGGCAACAACCTACATAGTGTAGGTTGTAGTCTCACTCGAAGCAGTATTGGGGGATGCAAAAACCAATTTTCTGCATCTAGAGACTAGTGTGATGTCTTTCAGTGCCTTAGATCTTCTTCCACGCAGATTGGTAGTCTTCTATATCTCTTTACTTTAACTAAGTTAAAGTTTCCTCCAGACCTTCGCAAAGGTCTGTGATCGGTCCTTTCGGACCTTAAACAGTCATTTTACCTACTTTTGTGCATCAACAGGCAACCCTAGATCTACTTAATTCATCAGAAAACATAAGAGAAATAGATCTTAACTTCGTAGAAGTGGATAACCATTCATTTCATATATTATTAAGACATATTCAGTGAATTCACGTAGCATTTATTCAACATTTCATAAAACATATCATTAATCGACAACATATAACATAAACATATTCAATGGAAATACTCAGTAATTCTTCAAAAAGTTGTATTTATTTATCTTCAATTCACTGATTACAGACTCTTCTACCCTGTGCACATAGCTACAGGGGTCCGTGCACTCAGCTACGAACTCTACCCAGGTCTCCTACGCACTCAGATGCAGGAGCCTTCCCTTCTTTACCTAAGTGCAGGAAGCAAAGCCTTCCTGCCTTAGCGCTTACCCAACAAAAACCCTTCAATGTACCCAATTCTCTATCAAAAGTTATCCCTAAGACTCGTTATGAGTCAACTATGTATAGCTTTTCCTCACACAATACCATGGTCCACAGATCATGGGAGAATCTTAGAACCGACCAAAAATAAGGGCTAAAACCCTTTTGAATCCTATCTATCTATGCACTTCGCATCCACATATTACGAAGAGTTTACATTCTTTTTACAAAACTTTTACACAATTGGGTTAAATTAACCCCAAAACTACCCCGAGGGACCCTATCCCAACAGGCCCCCAAAACAAAGATCATGACTTTCCCTCAAGTCACTTAGGTGTCACGATCTTGCTGTGAAGATCTCCTAGCTCAACCTGTATTACTGCAACTTCTGCAGCACTCTGTGCCACTTCCTGTTGTACTTCTTCGACTAATTTTTTAGTTGTGGGCTACTCCACTATGAGGCGCATGGTCCTCTAGGTCTACTACATGGCCTTTAGATTCTCATGAATTTTCTGTGAACGTTGGTTGGCTTCCTCTGTCCAAGGTTGAAGCCAATCTCTTAGCAAAGACAACTTTTTCTACAACTCTTGGATCTGTATCAACATCTCCTTTCCTTCCTGCAAGTGCATGAAGCATTGGACTGGTGTCAATGTCCACGATGTCATACTAATCTCATCATATTGTTGTTGTGCTTCCCTAATCTCTATGTTCAATTGTTGCAGCGTAGGATCCTCCCGCGGTGTGTCCCATAAGCCCATCTCCTGAGTGAATAGTTGATCGCAACCCTGAACTGCGGCATCTAGTTGACCCATGGACTCTTTTATAGTTATGCCTCTTTGTTCTCGAGCTTCTAGTGGTGTGGCTGGTTGCAGCATGAGCTTGAGTTCGGATATCTACATATGGAATTCAAAAGTGAGGCACCCAACCTCATCTTTGGCACCACGCAGTGCAATAGCGACCTTCCTAAATTTTGTCTCATCCTATGCATCATATAGGATATGTAATTATGGAAATATCTGACAGGCTTGTTCAATCATTGACTCAAGGTTTGTGTTGCACGCTTGCATTTCCTCTTTTACCTTGAGTGTATAAGTATTCTCCTCATACATTTGTGCATTATTGACTTTACACTCACTAAGGACCATAAGGGCACACTTCTCCCTAATTTGAAACTCATATGAGAACCCCTGAGGCAATGCGTGGCAACAATTTCTTTTTTCTTCTCCTGGAAAACCTTCTCCTGCATGACTGCTTGTTCATGTTCTTTCTTCTTTTTCACAGCAGAGGTCTGTGCGGAGAAGCTTTCTCCTTCTTTGTTGGTCCCAACATCCAAGTGGGTAGGCTCACTCCATTCTATTGTCCATCCACCCATAACCTCCTATACATCTATGTCGGCCACTAAGTAAGGCCTCGTGTGCCATACCTCTTGAGAGTCTTTCCACGTGTGGATCCAAACATTGTGAAAGTCTGCCTTAAAATCTTTGAAGGCCCTCAACTCCTCGAATAAGGTGGGAGATAACCTTGGCCTTCGATTTACAGCCATGCAAATGTCCATCTCCCTAAAAACCCAAAAAACCTAGGATTATGTACTTTGTTCCACATATTTGTCTGAGATAGTGAAGTGAACTTCACTGCCTCTAGGAGCGTTTAATTCAGCAGAGAAAATTGACTGTCCTCCGGAAGCCTCCATGTCACCAAAAATATGAGAAATAAGAGCCAATCATAGTGGAACGGCCGGCTCTTCTCTTGTGCCTTGTGACAGTTCGCCAAAAATTCTTTACAGAGATATTGGGTCCAATTATATTGGACCCATTCGCACACTGCACTGCTAACGAAATGACCAGCATGGGCACTTCGTCCGCGTGACATTTTTGCATGATCTTGTCTGTAAGGATCTAGGTAGCGAACTGGACTGCCTGGTCTTGAATTGACAGGATAGATTAGTCATGCAACTTTTTCACAAGACCATGTTCCTTCTTCATCCTATCATCTAGTTCCTTTTCCCTGGTTTTCCCTGCAAGATCCTTGGTAGGGTCCTCTCCTTTGTGAGGCAACTTTGTTATCCTATGGATCAACATTTTGATTACTGGAATGGGCTGCCCAAGCCACAGGATCCCATCGTGCACCAACGCGAGGGGTTGGTGCACACAGACCATATTGATATATGAGCGATGATAGTGTGGTACTAAAAACATGTTTAGCATCCCCGACTGCTCAATGTCGCGCACCCACTTCGTGGTACTAACTATGTAAACCATGTCTCATCATAATATATCTTCATCATGTACTTATGGGTCGCCATATGCGAAAATTTTTCATTGTCTGCGAGGTCCCAATCCTCCATTTCGAATACCGAGATGTGCACGAGCGTAGGTCCTTCAAATTTGACCTGCTCAGGCAACAGTGGAGTGTATACCCAAAGTTTTTTAGAATCAGGATCCTAGGTCACTTTGGTATTTCCCCTTCGCAGGGGGATGTACTCAGGAAGCCTAAAGATAGGCACATTTCCCTTGGCATCGACTTCTTTGATACCTTGGTACTCCTCTTCTTCTAAATCCATCACTTTTTCTGGTTGCTTGTCTTTCTTCTCCTTTGGCCGCACCTCTAGATTTTTCCTTGATGACATTCTTACAGGCACTGGTTTCTTCTGCTTTTCCTTTGCGGTGTACTTCTTTTCCCTTATGGCCAATTGTTTTTATTTTGCGGCAGTTTTCTTCGGCCTAGGTGACCTTTGCATCGTAGGCACAACAGGTGTGGCTTCCATAATAGTTACTTCGGGACCTAGTGCATTAGATACGGATGCTTCTAAACTTATGGCTTCGTTCGGGTTAGTAGCGTCATCTTCTCAATGAATCGGTCTCGAGCTACCGCAAAATAGTTTGCAAATGAGGAGCACATCACAAATTCTTCCCAGAACCCATTATTCATACACTTTAAATAGGAAAATGTGCCAGCAACTCTTAGAATGCAAAGTGTTCTCCGTTGGACCAGCATGTGTAATTTATAAGGGGATTTTAATTCAAATCCAACCGTCCCCCACAAATTCTGATAATAAATATTTCTTTGGCAGTATATATTCAAATATTTTCACCATAAATAGCGCCTACCCGCTCTCCTTTATAGTTGTTTGGCCATCAAATCATGAATAGTAACCACAAGGGTTACCTTTGGACCCACATGTGTGGTACCATCCTCCACAGCGTAGCTCATGCAGTGCAGTTTCACCTGTCGCACTATTGTCATCCGATGCATAGCCTCCAAATTAAGCTTTTCTCCTAGTCGGGCACCATAGTTTATAGTCTCACAATCCCTTTCAGCTACCTGGATTACTGAGACTGTCCTTGCACCATATAGTCATCGCGTAGGGGTAGGATCCCCTATATATAGCTTCAACCTATTTCTGTTTACTTTTCTAGGGAAAGAGTCCCCATTCAGCTTCGCAAGCTAAACTGCGCCACCATCTATAATATCCTTGATGACATACAACCTTAACTAGTGCATTTGAAACTTTCTTGAAAACTTTGTGAGCTTGGTATCATATAACAACACCAAATCATTTATCTTGAACATGTGCAACTTATTTTGCCTATCATGCCATTCTTTTTCGCGTTCTTTTTACACTTGCTGATGGAATCCTGCTAGGAAATGGTCTTCCTCTAACTCCATGATCTGCGCGATCTGTTCATCCAAGTCTCACGGTCTTCTATCTCAGTCAAGGCTACAATTCTTAAGCTGGGCACAATGTACTCCATTAGCATGACTTCTTCAATCCCATAGACCAACCTGAATAGCGTTTATCCTGTCAATTTCTTGCAGGCCATCCTATAGGCCCATAACACAACAGGTATGTGCATGTCCTAGTCATTCCTCTATGTGTTGCATACCTTTGTCAACACAGGCTCCAAGATCTTATTAAAAGCTTCCACTGTTCCATTCACCTATGGGTGATAGGGTGTGCTCTTCTGATGATATACCTAAAACTCTTCCAACATCATGTTAATCGTTTTATTCAAAAAATATGTACCCCTATCACTCATCAAAACTTTCAGACATCCAAACCTTGTTAATACATACTCAAAAAGAAACTTCATAGTCGTTGCAGTGGTATAGCCCTTTATTAGTTGCACTTCAGATTTAGGCTTCCTAAATTCTTTGTTCAAATCTATCTAAGTCTTTGCGAACGATGCTTAAGGATTGTCAGCACAATACTTAATGTACCAGGTTAGCGTGCGATCCTACAAGGCGGTAACCAACTGTGCCTTCTCTATATTATCATCGGTGATTTGTTGTGATGTCCATATAGCATTCACAACAAACCATAATTGCTCTGGATCTTCACTTCCTATGCCCTTGAAGATTGAAATATTCATTATGTTTGCCATGATGAATGGTGGAGGTGGAGGTAGAGGTGTAGGTGAAGGTGTATGTGGTGGAGGTGGAGTTGATGGATAAGATATCCCTGGAATACCCTAAGTGATTAATTGAGAAGTGCTTTGTGGTGGAGTCAACACTGCCCCTTCATCATCACTCGAAGGAGGTTCAATCAATGGACTATACTCCAGACCTGATCCAAAAATGTTATCACAAAATCTGACCCTGATAGGCTGCTGATCAAGTAGACTCTAAGTAACTCTTTCAAACCAATATTTTGGTTGAGGCTTAGCCTCCTCAACCTGAGAAGGCTCTCTCAATACGTTTAAGATTTTTTATTAATGATTAGATGGCTAACTCTAGGAATAAAAATGGACAAATATATAACTGGTTGACTGGTTGAATCAAATATTAGCAAACATCTATTAGGCTATGGAGTCAAGATAGTCTTCAACAAAACCACATGATCATCAAAACATGGAAGTCAAGGCACTTAGAGTTTAGGCTTATAAGTAAAACAGTAACACAGTGAATCAACACATTTTACATGAATGTGAAGGAAGTTAGAGCATTTTTCAATGAATTCTAAGTATCACAAGCTCATACCACTGCAAATCAGTAATTGAAAAAGGCCATAAGAACATCAAACACATAAACTCCTTGTGAATCTTGAGTAATCAAATTGATCTTTGTATTAAGTTTGAAAAACCACGGTTTTTTACAATAACACAACTTTCTTTTGCTAATGAAATTGCCAACCCTGAGGAATTAGATTCTCATGCTTTATATAGAGTTTTTACAACCTCAGATTCTATGATCCATCTTTAGGAGAATTTGAATTCCTATCTTTGACACCTATCTATTCATAAAACAAACTACTTAATTACAACTTGACAACTAACTGTCTTTAAGAGTCCTAATACAAATAGGAGTGAAACTCCTAAAATATGCTTTCAACAACCTTATCTATGACTTAAATACATTATTTAATAAGCTGCCAATCCATGTCTTTAAGCTTGATTATGTCTCCAATGTTGTTACCAACCCTGTTGATCCATGACCTAATTTTCCAGAAATTGTCTTTGAACAACATGTGTAAAACTGGAAAATTCTGATTTCTGAAAATATGGCTTCAAAGAAAGCCTTATTTCTCTCAACTGGTAACACTTTTGAGGAAAGTGAAAGAGGTTCTTGTAGCTAGATATTTTATGAAGAGAAATTTCAATCATAATTCTAAAATTTTTTTGCATTTGGCTAGAAATTGATCATGTAGTGAACTACTAAAACCATAAAACATAGTTTTTCTCCCAATGACTTTTAGCAGTTTCGTAGCGCAAGTTGAGTCACAAAGTTCTCCCCCCTCATAATGCATTTAAAAAAACTGAGAGAGGCTTTGGTAGCTACGTATGTTAGGAAGAAAAACCTCTTTCTGTTTTTAAAAATGAGCTTTAAATTTCTCAAGAACCCCCTTGGAAGTTGAATACTAAAAACAGAAAAAAAGTGCTAAAAGTTCACCTTCAGCAGTTTCGTAGCGCGCTACGAAACTGCTGTGTATGCTCTTTTTTCAACACAGTTTTAAAAAAATTGAAGTTTGGGGATTTTTAAAATTTCATAAGGACTAATATGATCACCAAGAACCAAACAACTTAACTTTGTAAGATTCTCCTCTTCAACAATGATCTTCTTTTTAATATCAAAATTGATTTAAGATATATCTTTTACTGTCCTTTTTCATCACCCCGTTTCATTGTTGCTATAGCCTCTCTTCAAATTTTGTTAAATATAATTCTAGGTCTTCAACCTGTCTCTTCAATCTCCTGGTAGAAGCTCCCAACTGGACTTTCATCATCCTTACAAATATGGCTTCTTTAATTGCAGGTATGATTGCTTAAATTTAACCCTAAACTTATTAGAATGACTTCTAAATGGAAAATGTGACCTATTTGACCTGAAGTGAACCTAAAGGACTTTATTTGGAAATGAAAGATGACATTTTAAGACTTCAAACCCTATCACTTACCCTTTTATCAAGACTAAAATGACCTTTAGACCTCCTTGAAATCATGACCAAAAGCAGAGTTGACACAATGATGTTTTGAGAATTTTTTGAGTGATAACAGTGGCTCCACTAGGGATAGTGTGCCCCAGTGGTACACTAAGAACCGGTAGCTCTAGTGCCATTATCCATCATTTAGAATAAAAATATGAAATTTTGCCAAAATTCTCCTCAAGCTTTAATGGCCTTCACCTCGAGCTCAAGCTTGATGATCAATGTAAAAGAAACAAATCTATATCTACTGAAAATATGCTTAGTCAACTTTGAGCTTATTCACACACTCCTACATACCCTATCAGCTGCAATCTCCATTTGTAGCTCAAGGAACATGAAACTTCCAATGAAGCCAATCATTGATCTGATCTGACACTTGAATCTCTTGACTGTGCTTGAAGCAAAAATAAACATGATACTGAAATAACCAAGGTAGCATGAGATGTAACTGATCTTCAATATGAAAATATAACTAGAAATCTGAACAGTAAATATTTTCCATGTAATCAGCTATAGGGTCAAAACAAACATGGTCAGTTTGATGATCATCATAACATTCTATATCTTCAGACAACTGATTCTCAGCCACACAAGATTCCTTTTATATGTTATCTAACTACTTTTCTGAATGATTCCCACAAACAATGTAATTTTCCTCATTATTATGATCATTCTTTAATGTAAGTTGCTGCAAAGTATGACATAAAAAATCAACCTTTCCCTCTGCCTGAAAGTTATAAAAGCTATCTTCCTGTATTTCTTCTTGGTGTTTGCAATGATTTTCATACTCTTTATGATCAAAAGACTGGAAAGTTCTCTGCATCTTTACATTAATCTCAGAGGATGTAACATGGTTTTCATAAGTAAACCCCTGCTGATTTTCATGTTGTAATTTATGGGATGTTATCCTTTCTTCTTGGTGTTGAAATGTATTGTTATGAAGAACCTCTAAAATTTATTCATCCATGAATTCATCATCATCATAACCATCCTCCAAATATTGAATAAAACTCATAGAATGTTTACAACAATCTTTGACCAACAATAAGGAGGGATGACACTCTTTATACGTCTCATAGAATACATCATGGAAATTAGCAAGAGAATATAATGAACCATTTTCCAAGCCTTTATACCAAGACCATGCTTTTCCTTCTAAAGTGGTCATAAACATCTTCATGAGAGAATCTTTAGGGAACTAAACTTTAAGATTGTGTAAATGCATATGGAACCTGACCAAATGAAAAGCAGCATTGTCTTTCTCTTCATCTTTGAATATTGGAAGATCATCTAACCATTCAACCTTTGGCATAGGATTTGGAAAACCAAGGATATGAGACTGATTCATAGGGGCATACCTGGAATTCATTCTTGCAATGGCACTCATCTTGAAACTTCATCAAGTTACTGATCTTCTAGCAGTGGAGTCACCTTCCAACTTGTTATTTGATGTGTGGAGTCGCCAAGGTAGATGTAGCCTCGAACAGATTCCTGAGCTCCTGCTACCTTCAGAAGTTCAGCTTCTTGATTTCGAGAATGAGTAATCTTCAAGCTCCCGGCAGATGCACCAAAATGTTATCACAAATTTTGGCCCTGATAGGCTGCTGATCAAGTAGACTCTGAGAAACTCTTTCAAACCAGTATTTTGGTTGAGGCTTAACCTCCTCAACCTGAGAAGGCTCTCTCAATAGGTTTAATATTTTTGATTAATGATTAGATGGCTAACTCTAGGAATAAAAATGGACAAATATATAACTGGTTGACTTGTTGAATCAAAGATTAGAAAACATCTATTGGGCTATGGATTCAAGATAGTCTTCAAAAAAACCACATGATCAGCAAAACATGGAATTCAAGGCACTTAGAGTTTAGGTTTATAACTAAAACAGTAACACAGTGAATCAACACAATTTACAAGCATGTGAAGGAAGTTAGAGCATTTTTCAATGAATTCTAAGTATCACAAGCTCATACCACTGTAAATAAGTAATTGAAAAATGTCATAAGAACATCAAACACATAAACTCCTTGTGAATCTTGAGTAGTCAAACTGATCTCTGTATTAAGTTTGAAAAACCACAGTTTCTTACAATAACACAGCTTTCTTTTGCTAATGAAATTGCCAACCCTGAGGAATTCGATTCTCATGCTTTATCTAGAGTTTTTACAACCTTGGATTCTATTATCCATATTTAGGAGAATTCGAATTCCTATCTTTGACACCTATCTATTCATAAAACAAACTACTTAATTACAACTTGACAACTAAATGTCTTTAAAAGTCCTAATACAAATAGGAGTGAAACTCCTAAAACATGATTTCAACAACCTTATCTATGACTTAAATACATTCTTTAATCAGCTTCCAATCCATTTCTTTGAGCTTGATGATGTCTCCAACGTTGTTACCAACCCTGCTGATCCATGACCTAACTGTCCAGAAACTGTCTTTGAACAACATGTGTAAAACTGGAAAATTCTGATTTCTGAAAATATGGCTTCAACGAAAGCACTGTTTCTCTCAACTGGTAATACTTTTGAGGAAATTGATAGAGGTTTTTGTAGATGGCGATTTTATGAATATAAACCTCTTTCATAATTCTAAAATAATTTAGAATTTGGCCAAAAACGGATCATGAAGCTACTAAAACCAGAAAACAAAGTTTTTCTCCCAATGACTTTCAGCAGTTTTGTAGCGCAAGTTAAGTCATCAATTTCTCCCACCTCATAATGAATTTAAAGAAAATGAGAGAGGCTTTTGTATTTAAGTATGTTAGGAAGAAAAATTCTCTCATTTTATAAAAATGAGTTTTCAATTTCTCAGGAACCCCCTTGGAAGTTGACTACTAAAAACAAAAAAAGTGCTACAAGTTCACCTTCAGCAGCACTACGAAACTATTGTGTATGCTCTTTTTTCAGCACAGTTTTCAAAAACTTGAAGGTTGGGGATTTTCAAAATTTCATAAGGACTGATATGATCACCAAGAACCAAACAAATTAAATTTATAAGATGCTCCTCTTCAAAAATCATCTTCTTTTTAATATCAAAATTGATTTAAGATATATCTTTTACTGCCCTTTTTCATCACCCTGTTTCATTATTGTTGTAGCCTCTCTTCAGATTTTTGTAACTATATTTCTAGGTCTTCAACCTATCTCTTCAATCTCCTGGTAGTAGCTCTCAACTAGACATTCATCATCCTTACAAATCTAGCTTCTTTAATTGCAGGTATGATTGCTGAAATTTAACCCTAAACTTAATGGAATGACTTCTAAATGGAAAATGTGACCAATTTGACCATGAAGTGAACCTAAAGGACTTTATTTGGAAATGAAAGATGACATTTTAAGACTTCAAACCCTATCACTTACCCTTTTATCAAGACTAAAATGACCTTTAAACCTCCTTGAAATCATGACCAAAAGCAGAGTTGACACAATGATGTTTTGAGAATTTTTTGAGTGATAACACGTGACTTCTAAAGAGTCTACCACTTCGAGTAGCTCCGAAGATTAAGGTAATGGAATTACCCACTTTTCACATAATAGAATTTTAATCCAGGTATTTAATGACCTTAAGTACTTACCTCGCAGTCCCTTGAAGAATCTTCTTTCTGCTTCACTATAGCTAACTGAGGTATCAACTAAAAATTCAGTAACAAATCCTCTGAGAATTCGATCAAGCCAATGATCTACAGCCCGTGCGATCTTGTTTTCAGATGCCTCTAGTTGTCACACCAATTCTAGAGTCCACACTATAGGACTATCGAATTTCCACCTTCCTAATTGTCTCTCAATTTAGCTAACCACTGATATAATCAGCTGGGAGAGTGAAAAAGAAGATTTTGTGTACCTCTGTGTATAGATACATATTCAACCAATCCTCCTTTGATAAGCATGGATTCCTATTTTCTTGAGCCACAAACTCGTGAATCTTCTAATCTAACCACTTTTCAATCTCTTTCTTAGTAGGATTCCAATGATGTGACATCACACATCTCTTTAAGCAGATCACGATCCTGACAATGGAACCATTTGTTGGTTTAGGGTGTCCTAACCCAGGTTTGGAGTTAGTTGCGCCAACCAACAAAACCCTACATTGTTGTCCCTTTCGGCAACAACCTACGTAGCGCAGGTTGCAGTTTCACCTGAAGCAATATTGGGGGATGCAAGAACCAATTTTCTACATCCAGAGACTAGTTTGATGTCTTTCAGTGCCTTAGATCGGCTTTTGCGCAGATTGGTAATCTTTTAGGGATCTTTACTGTAACTAAGTTAAAGTTGCCTCCAGACCTTCACAAAGGTCTGCGATCAGTCCTTGCGGACCTTAAACAATTGTTTTACCCACTTCGCGCATCAACAAGCAACCCTAGATCGGAGTTCGCATAGATCTACTTAATTCGTCATAAAAAATAAGAGAAATGGCTCTTAACTTTGCGGAAGTGGATAACCATTCATTTCATAAATTATTAAGACAGATTTAGTGAATTCATGTAGCATTAATTCAACATTTCATAAAACATATCATTAATCGACAACATATAACATAAATAGATTCAATGGAAATACTCAATAATTATTCAAAAATTGTCTTTATTGATCTTCAGTTCACTGATTACAGACTCTTCTACCCTGCGCACACAGTGTTGGCATTATGATACATATGTTGTACTTGATGGCAACCCACTCATCTCAGATGATAAATTATAGTGCAGCAAAGTTCACGCACTTTCAAGAAGATACAAGTTTATTTCATGTAGAGAAAAGTTCACGCACTTTTATGCGGAGAAAAGTTTATTTCATGTAAAACGTTCACGCACTTTTATGCAGAGAAAAGTTTATTTCATGTGGAGAAAAGTTCACTCACTTTTATGCGGAGAAACGTTTATTTCATGTGGAGAAAAAGTTCACGCACTTTTATGCGGAGAAAAGTTTATTTCATGTAAAAAAAAAGTTCACGCACTTTTATGTGGAGAAAAAGTTTATTTCATGTGGAGAAAATTTCACGCACTTTTATGTGGAGAAAAAGTTTATTTCATGTGGAGAAAAGTTAACGCACTTTCATGGTTGGTTCATTGTATTGGTCCGACAGTTTTTTGATCCTATGGTTTTGGTCCGTGGTATTGCATCCAAAAGTGTTGATCCCAAGTATTGGGTTCATGGTATTGTGTTATTATGGTTTTGGACTGTGGTTTTGTGAAAGGCCTAAGACTATAAAAGGGGAAGGAGATCATTTGGCAAAGAATCATCTGAATTATTGAATATTTGATAAAGTGCTAGATCTAGAATACTGTGATTGGGTTATGGTGGAGATCTGGATCTGAGCTAAAGAGTGATCTCACTGGTTGATGGAGAACAAGATCTAAGGATAGATCGGGATCAAATGGTTTGAAATGAACTATCTCTATATATTTGATTATGCTTATTATAGATCTGTATACTGACGCTTGTAATGATCTGATCTGGGTATAACTTAAGTTTGAAATCACTGCAAGTCATGTTTGAATATTTATAGATCTGTACACGGGTTGGCTTTGGTGTAAGCGCGTATGTATGCAGGTCTGGTTCATTGTAGTAGCATATACAATTTGAGCTATGATATTTGAAGTCACATATGGTTCTAGTTGTTGATGGGTTCTGATGACAGTTTAAAGGTGTCAGCATTCTGCATATCCTATTTGGTTGATTGTGTTTAGCTTCAGTATTGATGGATGAGAACTAATATTGGATCAGGATCATAATGACTCATATTTATGTGATCTGATGGACTAGATCTAGGTGCTAACACATATATTATCCTTGTATATGTATTGATCTGGTGCTTGGGTGATTCACAAGATTGATTGATTATGTGCTTCAATGATATTAATGGGTCCAGTATCAAAATTGGATGAAACGCGGCCTTTCAGATTATGTGGTGCTTCAGGTGTATCCAGTATGAAAATTAATGAAATGTGGTACCCGAAGGAGAGTAGATTGTAGGCCGACACCTACGTACTATTATCTCATCTAGTACAAGAGAAAAGGGGGTGATAGCTCCCTTGAAATCTTTGGAGCATTGAAGCAGGTAGCAGCCTGCGTACTAGTAAATGGATCGACTAGTACAAGAACTATGGGGGTTGTAGCTCTTTGTAGGTAGAAGCCTGTGTACTGGTATAAGACTGCACTAGTACAGAAAGATTTTAAAAGGATTTTCTTATTAAGAACAATATTGAGATGACTTTCAGTAGGTGGTTTTCACCCACATTGGGTTTCCACCTTATATCATGGTGTTCATGTGCGTGGCTTATATGTGATGATCTATTCTATTTTACTGCACCTGTTTACTGTTGATAATGTTCTAATGCACTCATCTAGCTGAATCATAAGTAGTTTTGGAAGTAGCATATATGAATCTGAATATGGAAATGAAAAAGTTTTATTGACGTGATAACACTGATTCACCCCCCCTCTCAGTATTATTTCCAACAAAGGATTGATTGAAAATTATGTATCAGTGTTTTATTTTAGTTTTGATTATGCATGTGATCTATGAATCTAGTTTATGATGGTTGCATGTGATTTATGATTCTTTATTTATGATGGATAAGTTTTGAACTAACTAGATGTCATATGTGTGTACATGATGATTTAATCAAACAACGAATTTGACTTGTTATGACAAGAAGTGAATATAATTACAGGTGTACCTTATTGATAGGTCACCAATGAGGTATGATTTGAGTTTATTTTAATATATTTTGAGTCTAATGGAAATTATGTGCTTGGTATAGGAAAGCATGAAATGCCCGGTTGGGGGGTTTAAATTGACTGCAAGAGTTACCAACAACAACAAAAGGAATCAGAAAATTCAACAGTATGTTGGTAAAACACTTCAGGAGCAAGGCCATTGTGGAACACTAGTACCCAATAGTCTCCATTTACTACCATGATCATGCTATGACCAATATGCTTGTTTTGAGGTAGGTATATGCATTGGTTATTTGACCTTCTGATGTGAGGAAACCTTTTCCAAGGGAGTGGTCTCCTGAGGGACTGTGTAGTAGATGTTGGGTATACGAACAAAGTCCCACATTAACTAGAAGTGGGGAAAAGCATGGGTATATAAGGATGGACAAATATCTCCATTGGTATGAGGCCTTTTGGGGTAAAGCCCAAAAACAAATCCATGAGGGCTTAGGCCCAAAGTGGACAATATCATACCATTGTGGAGATATGTGGTGTCTAGAGTTATTACAAGTGGTATCAAAGCCATGCCGTGAAGTTAGCCAAGTGGATGAATCCTCAAAATGCTGAACGAAGGTGGTGGGCCCTGATAATATCATGATGGGATCTGTGGATGAGCTCGGTTAGACAGGTGCAGTGTGCTCTGGATTCTTCATGGACTTGTCCTAGTCCCAACACGGTGAAGAGGAGTTGACCTAGGATAGAGCAAGCTCTCGAGGCAGGTGGTGCTCCATGTAAGGCGTGTGCTTCCAAGGCATTGGAGCAGAGAATCCTGGTTTGTAGAGAGTGTACGGATGGATAATCTTTTGAGGGGAGGCTCGATGGTCCTTTGTTCGAGGGGAGGATTGTTGGGTATACGACCAAAGTCCCACATTGACTAGAAGTGGGGAGGATCATGGGTATATAAGGATGGACAAATATCTCCATTGGTATGAAGCCTTTTGGGGTAAACCCAAAAACAAATCCATGAGGGCTTAGGCCCAAAGTGGACAATATCATACCATTGTGGAGATATGTGGTGTCCAAAGTCCTTATAGTAGAGAAGAGGATGATCGTAGAACTTGGAAGGTGTGTGACTGCATGAAAGGGGATGATCGGATTTCCATAGGGACTGTGTAACAGAGAAGGGAAGGTTAGAGAATGGATTTTTTTTGTCATTAGTATTGCCAGATGGAATCTGATGCACGTTGGGAGTATTCCCTACAACAATGGGCCAGTAGTTGTTCACTAAGTGTACGATAGCATAAGATGGTAGCATTGGAAATTGGATGCAAACTTTGACTTTGGCAGTGGATCCTGGACTTCCTAGGAAGGAGGTGAATCCTAGTACTACTTTGAGGGTGGAGGTGCGAGACTCTAGATTCCCTTGTTGCTAAGGTAGGAATCATATCCTTTATTTGTTGGTTTAGAAAATGTGCATTTGTGTATATTATTGTAAATATTGTATCGATCTTGATTTATAAAGCTCCATAGGCAATATATTTATTTCCTCATTGAAGAAAATGTGTGTGAGTATATGTCGTTGTTATTCTAAATATCATAATGAGCAATGTTATAAAGCTCCAGTAAGCAGTATGCTTGTCATGTTTTCAGTAGTGGTCATTGTATGCTTGTCATGTTTTCAGCTATGTTATAAAAATCCATGGGAAGTACGTTTTAGCAATCTTATTGGTTATAGGTATCATTAAACACCAACAACAGTGTTCCCCCAAGGGGGAGTGTTCTGTACCATCCCTGGTTAAAAATTCATGTAAAAAATATAAGACCATGGTCATGGGACACGTATTCCAAACTGATGTGGGAAATAACATTGTAGTGGATGTTCATTTAGTTTATTATGGCTAAAGGAAATTGGTGAATGCAATGGTAAAGGATTTGGAAAGGAAAATTGGCATTTATTGGCATTTATTTATGAAAATAATAGAAAATAGGAGAAAATGAAGGTGAAAGGTGACAGGTTACTTGTAAGGAGGAAATTGAAGGAAAATAATGAAAAATGAAGGAATAGAGGCCACATTATTAAAAAGGCTTCTAAGGATTAGTTGGTAACATTTTTTCATTTCTATGAGAGAGCTCTCTCTCTATTCTCTCTCTCTCATACACTTGAACACTTATAGTTTCTTGGAGTACTATTGGAGGAGTGTGGCATACTTGTAATTGGAGCAAGAAGGAAAAGGAAGAGCAAGAAAGCACAAGAGGACATCAGAATCAACAACTACAATGGGTTTTGCTTACACTTACCTAGTTGCATGTGTGATTTCCTTGTTGGTTTTTACATGCATGGCATATGCATGTGGTTATTTGGTCATGATATGTCATTGGCATGAAGAATTGTCTATATTGATAGTGGTTTTGCCTAGCCTTGCCATTTCTTGGATAGCCATGGTGTTGTGGGTTTTAATTTTATTTTCTTGTTGGTTCTCATGTTCCTTTAGTTGTGGGTTGATTTATTAGTTCCTAGAAGCCTTGGTTGGGAAAATGATTTGGATGCCTTGTAACATCTTGCGTTGAGTTACTAGTCTTGGAAAACTTGGTTGGACAAACACTTTAGAAGCCTGGTGAAAACTGTGGGTTGAGTTATTTGTCCAGGAACCCCTGGTTAGAATAAGCGCTCTTAAGCCCTGTTCAACTTGGGTAAAGACCGATATGGTGTTAATTAGTGATGTCTGACTATGAGGTAGAATCACTGGTTGAGGATTGAGTTGGTTTGGCTTCTAGAATCCATAGATGGTTTTGATGTATTCATTTTATCATATTCCACATTCATGATTGGAATATCGCACGAGGAAGTATGACTGAAAAAGGGATTTGGTTTAACATAGTGTATGGTTGGGTGGTACATGGAAGTCCCAGAGCTTGTTTCATTTTGCATATGTTAATAGGAGCTTCTTTCCTTTTGTATTTGATGGGTAAGTATAATTGTTTATAGGTGGTTTTTATGACTGTCATATCCTTCTTAATTATGTTTCTTATATGTTGGTTATAAGCATGATTTATGAGAGTGATGATGTATGGATCTCATGTTTTGATTTTTAAATGAATGAAAAATGGATATTTGACCTAATAGATGATAATGTAACTAATGTGATCAGGCATCAATGCTTCTTAGGGATTTTCAGATAATTATGAGACCCCATGCTCAGATATGTCGTTACGAGCAGCAGATTACATGTACACAGATCTATTTGATGAAATTCCTATCATGGTTAGGCTTCGTTAGGTCAATTCATTGATCAAGTTTTGTGTTAGAGGCTTTGTATTGGTGTCATTTATTGTATTGGAAAGTATCATTAAGTTCCAAGCAATGGTTTGGAGACTATCACTAAAAAAGCGGCCTAAATTTCACAGTCTCTAGCACAACACTGGATGAAAAAGATTGTAGTCTCTCCCTTATAGGAATTGTGGGAGTTAATGGAGGGTCCCAGTTGCACGCATGCCCATGTCATGGGAGCGACTAGGGTTTAATTCATTGAAAGGCTAGGTTGACTCAGGCGTTGGGCACTTGGAGTGGTGGATTAGCTCCTGGGGGTCCTGTAGCACCTTAGGGAGGTCTGTAAAGTGTTGGTTCATCAGTTCCACTTCCTTAACTGCACTTAGGGAGTTGAATCATATCATAGTAACTTTCCATCACATGTCTACCCCCGTTGGCCGGTTACTTGGGTAGATGTGGGAGGAGGGTGTTACAGTTTGTACTTGGAGTAAGGGCTTCAAGCTAAATGCATGTTGATTGCCTATTGTAGGAGTGGCTGCTCCAAGTTGGTTATGGCCTACATTTCCCATTTCATTCAAGAGGTGGGTGCTCCATTGCTAGTGGTGGCTATTTGATGTAATGTAAATGAGAATATTTTGAAGCATGAGAGAATAACAAGAAGCAACAAACAATCCAATGTTTTTTTCCATGGAGGGTAGTTTTTCCACCTAAAATCCAAGTGTCTACATGTGATGATTGTTTGTGTTTTTCATGTGCATGATCTTGTTACATTTGTTGAAGTGAATTTTTGAATAAGTTTTAATTGCATAAATTTTTATATATTTTAGTAATACTGATTGATCCCTGCCCCCCACTCACCCCTCTAAGAATTATGTTTTTCTAACAAGAGCTTTAGAGATTTTCTTTTATGTTCTTCATAACTACCAATTTTAGCATTTCCGACTCATTCTTCCATATACAACAAACAATTCCAAAATACATAAGCTTCTGACTGATTCCATCCACACCCCTAAAGGCTTAAACATAGTCCAAAGTTTCGTTGTCGCACACACACACA
>APFE030617292.1:0-19720 GCA_000404065.3 Pinus taeda | reverse complement strand
CACCTGTTTACTGTTAATATGGTTGATAATGTTCTAATGCACTCATTAAGGATCAACTAACTGAATCATAAGAAGTTGTGGAAGTAGCATATATGAATCTGAATATGGAAATAAAAAAGTTTTATTGATGTGATAATACTGATTCACCCCCCCTCTCAGTATTATTTCCAACACACAGTTGCAAGGGTCTATGCACTCAGCTACTAACTCTACCCAGGCTTCCTGCACACTCAGTTGCAGGAGCCTTCCCTTATTTACCTAAGTGCAGGAAGCAAAGCCTTCCTGCCTTAGCACTTGCCCAACAAAAACTCTTCAATGTACCCAATTCTCTATCAAAAGTTATCCCTAAGACTCGCTATGATTCAACTATTTATAGTTTTTCCTCATACAATGCCATGGTTCGCGGACCATGGGAGAATCTTAGAACCAACCAAAAACAAGGACTAAAACCCTTTTGACTCCTATCTATCCATGTGCTCTACATCCACATATTGTGGAGACTTTACATTATTTTTACAAAAATTTTACAAAATTGGGTTAAATTAACCCCAAAACTACCCCTAGGGACCCTATCCCAACAAATATTATATCATAGGCTCTAAAGGTGAAAGCAGCGAGCGTTGTGCAATTTAGAGGGAGATATGAAGCATAGTAACCCATATCTGTGTAGGCTTATCCAGGTAGTATGAATTGTAGGAGAGAGAACAAATTTACATTCCAGGTTGGGGGAAAAGTTTGATTTGTCTCAAAGTAGTAGGAGCATGAATTAAAGGGTGATGGAAATGGTTTCAGGTGAGTAGATCACATATTTCGTAGAGAATATTAGCTCGGGGCAAGGAAGAGAAAAAACATGAAGAATTATACATAGGATCTCTCCAGTGTAATTAAGTTTCTCAAATTTTCCAGTATGGTCGCAGAGAGATTCATAATGCAAGATGGTATGGATTTTTCTTCCATATTAAAAGATGAATTCACTTAGATACATTTCCTCTCTACCTCGACTTCACAAGGTATCTAGTATATAGACAGTAGATAATTATCACACATGATAGGAGTTAGAAACTACTTCTCCAACTATTGGTTGGATCAGATGGACTTTGAGATCCAAATGGGAAAAAAATGTATTCCCGTTGGGAGATGTACCATTGAGATTCAAATGGAGTCAAGAGAAAGCACCAGTGTTACAGATGTGTTGCAAGTTTTGGGCTTACGTATGAACCTAATTTTGTCTCAAAACTATAGGAAAAGGGACATGATGCCCACTTTTTAGGGAAGAAGGTTTTCATCAAACACCAGAACTGGAATAAGGTTAAGCAGTAAGTTGCAACTTGATTCTATAAAGGTGCTAGTTAGCAACACCAATAGTAATGGGAGAGACTTGAATGAATTGTTGCATAGGAGAATGGGTCATCTACACCATGGAGCACTGAATATTGTCAATGAGACAGTGATAGGTGTTCCATAATTGAGCATAGAACACGATGATGTGTGGAAGGGGTACATTCTTGGGAAATACATTGAGGCAATGTTCTCACGAAGTGACAGTAGATCAGATGGGGCATTGTAGCTTGTATAGTAAAAAATTTGCAACCCAATGTCCGCCAAATATATTAGAGGGTATGAGTACTTTGTCACCTTCACAGATGACTAATCTAGGAAGACCTGGATCTACTTTTTGAAGACCAAGGATGAAATCTTCAGTTAGTTCCAAGAGTTCAAGGCTCTAGTGGAAAACTTGACAGGGAAAAATATCAAGGAACTTTGCATGGGTAATGGAAGAGAGTACATGGATAGTGACTTCATTTATTATTGTATGAAGGAGGGTGTCAGGAGAGAGTGGGAAACTCCATACAGTCCACACCAGAATGGAGTAGTAAAGCTAAAAATAGGAGTATCATTGGGGCAACAAAGGCTATGCTTTATGATCAAGACTTTCCCAAGCATGTAGAACAACGAATTACACACAAAACATGGTTCCTCATAGATTGTTGAGGAAGGCAACACTAGAGGATGTTTTCTTAGGGAAGAAATTAGAGGTCAGCCACTTCAAAATCTTTGGTAGTATAGTATACTTCCATATACTAAATTAAAAGCACACTAAACTGGATCAGGCTGCAGAGAAGGGGTACTTTTTTAGGTATAGAGAAACCTCAAAGGTATACATGATCAAAATTCCTAGCAGTAGGAATATTATCATGAGACATGATGTGAATTTTATGGAGGAGAGGACCTTTAGAAAGTATCATGAGATGCTAACAAATGATCAAAATCAACCATCAGAATCTCCATTAGTCTAGTAGCAGGGACAATCACAGGCTTCTAGTACAGCTACCAATATAAGCACTAATTTAGGAGTAGAGGATCCGCCAAGTTTGCAGTAGATGGAGTAGTAGAGGAAAGATGAGGAGCTAGTCAAACCACCCATCACTAACAGTCGAACCAACAAAGAATTTCGTTATATTCTAAAGGATTTGCAGGATTTTATGGGGGGTCCTAAGATGGGAAAAGAGAACACAGATAGCTAGATAGATACCAAGCATTGGTGGCACAGGTTGTTGAACCTTCCAGCTATCAGGAGCCAACACAACATTAGGTGTGGAAATATGCCATGGTGGAAGAGTATAGCTCCATCATGACAAATGATGTATGGGAGGTAGTGCCTGGGCATGTGGATAGGTCGGTTGTAGGCTCTAGGTGGATCTATAAGATCAAGTACACTGCAAACGATAGTGTAGAAAATTACAAGGCTAGGTTTGTGGAAAAGGAGTGTGCGCAAAAGGAAGGTATAGACTATGAGGAGACCCTCACCCTAATTTCTAGATATAATTCCATCTTGTCAATAATATCTCAAGCAGCATAGAAGGGATGGCAGATTCACGAGATGGATTTCAAGACAACATTCTTGAATTGGATGGTAGAGGAGGAGGTCTACATCAAACAACTAGAGAGCTTCAAGATACATGAGAGGGGCACACATGTGTGCAGAGTGAAGAGAACACTATGCAGGCTCAAACATGCTCCTAGGGCATGGTATGGTTAGATTGACAGCTACTTGTAGCAAATGGGATTCATGAACGGTGATGTCGATCCCAACCTTTACTATTTGATGCTAGAGGGTGAGACACTTATCCTAGTGTTGTATATGGATGACCTCTTCCCGACATGATCATCAAATCTCATAGAGGACTACAAGAGGAACCTAGCAGAAAAGTGTGGCATGAAGGATTTGGGATTGATGCACTACTTCCTATATCTGGAGGTATGACAGAAGGATGAGTAGATATTCCTTGGTCAAGGTAGGTATACTATAGAGATCATAACGATATTCAGGATGCAGGATTGTAGACATATGTACATGCCTATAATTACTAACTAGAGGAATATAAATGCATCATAGGATGAGGACATGGACCCTACCTTGTATAGATATCTCATCAGTCTAGTCATGTATCTAGTCAACACTAGGCCAAACATATGTTTCGCGGTCAACACTCTCAATCAGTTTATTATGGGACTTAAGAGAGTGCGATAGACAGCGGTGAGGCATATATTGAGGTACTTTATTGGTGCAATCGAGTATGGGTTGAGGTATACTTTAGGTGATGGTGTCAAGTTTTGTGGATATGCGGATGCAGAATGGGAAATCAGTTTAGTGGATCATAAAATCACATTTGGGTGTTGCTTCAATGTTGGATCAAGGATCGTATCTTGGTACAACAAGAAGAAAAAGCCTATGGTGCTAAGTTTTGTAGAGGCATAATACATGGAATTTAGCATGGCCACATGTGAAGCCATTTGGATTTGGAAGCTACTAGTAATTTTGTTTAGTCATAAGATGGAGGCGACCAGTATCTACTGTGATAATCATAGTTACATTAGGCTCTCTAAGAATCTAGTGTTCCATGATATTTCAAAGAATACTGATATATGGTACCACTTCATCAGAGATTATGTGAAGTGTGGATCATTTTAGCTACAACATTCTCCCACAGATCAGTAGGTGGTCGATATACTCAAGAAGGCCCTATGGAGGGAAAAGTTTGTCTACTTCAGAGAGCATATGGGTATAATGGAGAACACCTTCCTCTATAAGAGGGAGTGTTAGTTTTTGGATATGGTAGCAACAAACATGTGTTCTAGTCTCATTTTATGTCTAATAGGCAAGGAACATGAGATCTCCAAAACCCAGAAAAGGTTTCATGAGAAAAGACTTAGAGACAACTTAATTAAGTTAATTATCTAAAATTAAAATATTTTGTAAGTCTAACTCAGGAAAAGTGGTCAATTAAAGTGAATTAATTAAGGGGGCTCAATTTTTCTCTAGAGACTTCTATTTATGAAGTCAATATGATATTAGCCATCTGTTGAGATGTAATTTTGACCATTGATGCTCCAAGGGGAGATTATAAGAGAAGGTCGAAGGGCTTGGAGAAGGTATCAATTAATGAGTTGAGTAGTTTGACTACCCAATTGCAAATATTTAGCAAGGGCATAGTTAAAGCTAGGGAAAGCATCAAAGCAATAATTTTAGCAGAGATTTGAGAGTAAGAGTCCAAAGTAATTTTCCTCGGTATTTTCTAGTGTTCGGGAGACAGGAAAGAGAAGGCCAAATTCATCTATAAAGGAGGTCAGTAGTGCGAGTTAGCCATATTTCCCAATGTGAGTTGTCGGAAGAGCCATGTTTCAGTTGCAAATTACCAAATCAAGGTCTCGAAGGCAAAGCGAGTGGGTTTTAGAGGTAGTGGGAGGCAAGATGAATTTTTTGGAGGTGATTACTGGGTTGTATGAATTGCCTTTAGCCAGATATGTGCATTCCAGCATGAAGTGTGGATTCCAAGAGGAGGTGTGAGTGGCTACTTGAGGCCATATAAGTAGCAAAGGGAGACAAGGGTGTCTTCCAAATTATTTCTTTAGTAGAATATTTTTGTACCCTTGCCAATTTGAAAAGTAGATTATTGTACTCTTGAATTTGTTGAAGAATTAATAGAACCCTCATTTGTTGCACTGGCTTTCCCTTTGGGGTTTTTCCAGGGACAATTGTCCAAAAAAACGGTGTTATATTTTTTGTGTGTGCATATTTCTAAGTTCCATTTTTTATTTTTCCGCAACATTTTTATTGTGAATATTACATCAGTGAATTTATCGTTATTTTTTGTACAATAATTCAAAACACAAATAAATTGTAGTAGTTAGAAGATAAATATCTAGTTGTTGCAATCAAGGATTTTAAACAGTCCTTGGTTCTAGTACAAATATTTCATCGTTAATACTACACAACACACCATCCACCAATGGATCATCAAATTCAAATTGAAAATTCAATACTAAACTCTTTGGCATTGCTACCCAATCTACAGTAATCTGACGCAACTCCAATTGTGTATACTAATTGTGACACACCATGTCTAATGTATGCACAAATTGATGTTCCCACTCAACCTCTGTAATCTCTTCCTCTATTGTGACAAGTAGATTTCTTTCTTGAACTCTTAAAGAATCTAATGATATGCATGAAAAAAATTCCTTGATTTCAGGCTCCAATATCTTCTCTCCATCAATTGTTTCCCATGACTCTTGGGTCTCTTCTATAGATTGGTGAGGATGATTAAGAAAAGCTTCTAGGTATTATTCTTGATGTTTCTAGTGACTCCTAGATCTACTTCTTAATGTTTCTCATGAGATTCAAGATTTTCTTCTTGATGTTTTTCATTTCCCTTCTCTTACTCCCTAAGATGCAGATATGTTTCTGATTGCAGTTAGGATTGTTATTCCTAAGATGAAATGATGTTTCTGATTTAGAGTAGCATTTCTTCTTTTGCTCAACAAAACTTTTATCATCCTTATTTTGTTGGTGGTTAAAATCTATCTTTCACACATGTTAGTGTATATGGGGGGGTAGGCGGGTGGGGGCCTCTTATCGTTGCAAATCAAAACTTGAAAGAAATAAGTGATTTTTTTTAAAGAATACCAAGTCATAAATGTTGGCACATCAAAAACCAAATGAAAAAAATGAAAGAACTAAATTACCAATAAATTATTTATATACTACTAGAATTTCTTTAGAACCATAAGATATTATACTCATTAAAGTGAATGCATTAGGATATTATACCCAAAAAAACTCTGAAGTGAGGTTGTCTTGTGTCCTACCATCACCATCTATTTATTAAATCTAGCCTATGCTAGCATCAAAAAGAAAAAGAAATTGACACCCAACAATTTTGAGTTCATAAATATAAAATGGACAAGATAACTAGTAATGCACTAATTTCTTTAATATCTCCCTAACAATGGCACCAAAAATGTTGGTCATTTTAATTTCTTAAATACTTCACATTAAATCATCAACTTATGGTTTTAGATTAGAGATACTAAACTATATGTGCAGAGACTGAAACATCAATGGGATTTCTTTCCTATTGTTGTAGAATGGAAACAAAACCAAACAAAACATAAACAAGCTCAAGAATGGGTTTTTTAAGGCCTTGAGATAGTATTTCACCCAACTATAGGTTGACCTCTCCTATCTCATTTACAAAAAAATGCTCAAACCTCATCTTTAGTATAACTTAGTCCATTACAACTACAATTAAAAAAATAAGTTCAGCAATAAAACCTAAAATATGTTTTTTATATGCGGTATGAATGCAAGTCCTTCTCACCACAAGTTTCACTCTTATTTATTGAACATATCAGTCATGTAATCAAGGAAAATTTGCAGTACATATTAGGCCCTTAAGGAAGCTATATGTGTTTACCAATCAAGGGCATAAGTGAAAAAAATGGAAAGAATGATAAGAAGGGTTGCGATAAATGGGATTGCACACAAGGCCCCTTCTTGACAGGCTATAAGTATTTCGCATCTATTGATCTAGGTGTTCATGTAACAAGGATGGTTGCAAAATGCATCATTTCCCTTCAATGGTCAATTACATGTCTACGATAGCTTAATTGTAATTATCAAAATAATATATAAACCAAGAAATAACTAAGCTTTGCATTCATATCTCAAACCCCAATTTAACTACAAATGAAAAGGGAATTAGGTTGTGCCCTAATAAAAAATCACATAGCCAAATCATACATCCTATCTATAGATGAAAGAGTTAATTCACAATTTGATTATGAGCTAACCAGGCTAATTCCAAATCCATGTAAAGAAATACTAAATGTGGTTAAAACTATATTAAAAAGGAGAAAGGAATAGGGTAGTGTGCTTTGAGTTGGTGAGTCCTCCCAACAAGCACCATGCTACCTAATAAAATGCATAATTAAGATTAATTTATGCCACCAATAGTATCAAACACCAACATCAGCACTTTTCATTAAGGATCATTCTTATAAATACATAATGCAACCAATAAGTCCAATGATCAATTGATTAGTAGTCTTCAAATTAAAAAGATTAATTATGATTGATAGAAAGGGCGCTTGACTACTCCTGACTTCCTTCTTTGTACATATGTTTATTGATGTAGGAGAATATATGCAAAGTAAACAAGTCCCAAAAGGTCTTATCACATTTACTAAAGGGAGCAGGTTTCCTTAATTTGATTTTATTTAATTAAGTTATGAATATAGGATTAGCAGGTTTGTTTTCTAAATATCGTGTAATAGAGATTGATTAGAGGAATGCGGAATTATTTCTTCACGAATTGTAATTAATTATCTTACGTAAATAGTTGATATAATTAGAGATTCTAGTCTTGGATAGGATATTTTCCAAGAATCAAGTGATTTGATCCACTTTTAGTGGATCTCAAAAAATATTCATTTTGTGTATACAAGCAAATATTTATAAAGGTGTGAGAGAGTGAGTAAGAAAATAAGGAGGAAAAATGAAGTTTTTCTAACCAATATAGAGAAGAGGATCTCTCAAATGTGATCTCTCAAATGTGTGTGTAGACCAATATGGAGAACATGATCTCTCAAATGTGTGTGCAAAGAGGCAATGAGAGACAACAAGAGAAGAGAGTGTGAAGCCTACGAGAGACAGAGGACTTGGAAAAATATTTGTTACTTTTATTTCTCTATAATTAATAAGATTTCATGGTTTTTTTATGTCCTCTATATTGATCATGTCTTAATGGTTTCATGTTTTTATTATTGATTTAATTCATGGTTATAAGCATGGTTAATCGAGATAAAATTGTTAGGCTCCTATAACCAGCCATACAATCCTAAAGTCCTTTTCACACAATCTTAATCAGCTTCCCGGAATAAAGAAAACAAGTTTAAAACTATTGATCTAGACCTAATTTAAGGTTGAATGATTAATCTTTCAATAGAAAAAGTTGTGAATATTTCAATCAAAAATATTGTCAACTAGAGGATATTTGATCCTCTCTCATTAGGCTCGACCAAGGTACAAGCAATTATGGGAACGCTTGGATCCTGAATGGTAAGATTGGAGATAGTTTAAGTGGATTCTAGCATAGGACCCACATATGGTATATCACAAGCCGATCTAGTCTCGTATAATAATATAGCCCCTCAAAATAGTTTTATACCCCAAGCATGATCTTGGACTGCTAAATTTGTAATCAATCGCCAATTAAAACATACATCCAGAATGGGACCTACTTGAAGCTTGAGAGTGGCATCTGGTCATCCGATCATACCGAGGAGTAAGAATTGTTGGAACATATGTATCCTTTGGATACTTGATGGAAGTGAAATTAGGGGGCCATCTGGCTAGGGAAGGCACATCAAGTCTCAAGAAATAACTATATGTTGGATCAACACTAAACCCCAGATATTCTTGGAAATCAATTACAACAAGAAAGCACTAATTGGAAAGGGATATAGGCCTTAATGCCTCCGGCATTAAGCCCCTAGTCTTGACTCTGGTAGCATGGAGTTTTTTTTTAATTAATCCCCCGGTAGTGAAGGGCTAAGGAAATTTCGGGTTTGCACAATTTCATTGTTAAAGAATTTTGGGGCTCTATCCTTTCATTCCAAAATGGATTTGGCATGAATTGAGACTGTTTTATAGTACTAAATATCAAAAATAAACACTAGCTTCAATAGAGGAGATTTGTAACCAAGAGAAGAGAGATAGAAGGGAAAGATCAAAGGAAACCAATCTATAATTTCTAGAAAGGAATCAAATAAGTGGGATTGGATGCATCAAAAGTGATATTAAAGCAAACAAATGTGCTCACTTTGAAGAAGAAGATAGAACACGAAGGATTTTTTGTAAAAAAAAGTTGATTCCTACATATAGTGAAGGTGAAGTATATATCTAGAGCATGAATGCAAGAAATATGATGCATGTGTGTTAAAGGGATGAAGTTCAACAAAACAACTTTGAAGTAGTGAAGAATCTTGCATATTGGAAACATTCTAGCTTAGGAGAAAAACAGAAAAAAATTATCCATAAGACCAGATCATGGTGTAGATTATCAAGGTAGTTAGTTTTAGGCTTTGTAATAACTCTGGTAAATATGTATGTGATGATTTAAGATAGCATCATATAAGGTATTATGGAAAATAATTACAACTAGAAATTGTGACAAGGGAAGCAAGGGAAAGTGAAGAAAGCCGTAATAGAGACTAATTGAATTCCAACTAAATTTTGGAAGTGAAGAAGGGCTAGTTGAAACTCTTAAGTGGAAAAGTTAGAATATTAATAAGCCTAGAAGAGAAAAAGAAGCTTGAGAGGTTCTAGAAGAGAGAACTGAGAAGGTACCAAACTTACCAAGTTCAGGGGAAGCTTGGTGAGGTATTTGGTAATAGGGTGAAACAAACGTTTTATTGCAAAGGCTTAGTTGCATCTCACGGTGAGCATGGAGAAGATTATAAATAAAGAGACGAATATGAGTAGAGGTATTTATAGGAAGGAAGAAAAATACAACAAAATAAAATAAGTTGCAAGGAAGTTGGCAAAAAAAAGATGAGTCAAGAAGAATATGATAGACAAATTCTTGGGTTAAAGGAAAAATTCAACATAATGATGATGATGCCACAAGAAAATGGGAAAATCCAAAGCAATGGATGGAAGCTGAAGAAAAATCTCAAGTGGCCTATAAAGAAATTATGTGTAAAGAAATTGAGACATAGGACGAATGCCTTGATTAAGATGGAGAATAAACTCAGAGCAAATGAGTATGGAAAAATGTCTTTGGAAGAGGAATAAGTAGTTCACATCTATGAACTAGAGTAGGTATTCATTCTTGTATAAGATGAAGATGCTAATGAGAGATCTATTAAAAATATATTGGAATGTTTAGATCAACATATTGAGAAAGAGAAGCTAGAAGCATCAATAAAGATAATGGAATCTTATGTTTTTGAAATTAATGAATTGTGTGTGAATGCAAGTTATGAAGAAGGACAATCCTTAAAAATTGTCCAAAAGAGAAAAAAAATTCATAATTGCTTCAAGGAGACAAAGGAAAGAAGAATTCAACAAAAGATGAAGAAGGAGCACAACACCTAGATATAGTGCTTATTAATGGGCAGCCAACAAATCTTGAATTTGAAGGACATATAAAGGAATAAGTTATATATATGGAGGTAATGGATTTACATTTGGTAGGTTTAGTTTTGTTGAATAAATGTGAATGTATGCTAACAAGTAGTGAGCAAGGGATTTCCTTTGAACACAACAATAGGGGCCTAAGAAAGATATCCCTACTAGAGGACAAGGTGGAAGATGGCCACATACAATTTGTGAACCTAGTTAATGAACAAGATAAGCTCAAGGGAGCATCAAATCAACACACAACCAAGAAGCATGACAATTATTTGAAGCAAGGCAAGTCACAAGAATATTCTTATGATGATATTTTGATGCAGCCATATATCTTACTGAATAATGAGGAAAAGTTTGTAGAGAATGCACAACAAAGAAGTGCACAACATAAATTTGTGTTAAAGGGCACCCAAGGGAACAAATATGTTATTGAAAATGGAGATAGAGCTCAAGGAAATAAATATGAAAGATTGGAAAATATAATTGGTCCTTGTTCTGGGATCATATGTTCTTTATGTAAGCTCAAAGTTATGAAGTATTGGGTGTATGATTTCAATCTTGATAAAAGATTATCTGGAGATGAAGGGAGAAATTTATTCAAGTTAATGAATAAGGATAATAATGGAAATATAAAATTGTCCCATATGCTTCTAGAGGATACAAACCAAAAGATTGTATTAAAATATAAGGAGACTGGTGGTAAAGGAAATGAACCAGAAATTCAAGGAAGAATTAATGAACAAAAGATACATGAAGGGGCAACAATTTATGCATCTATGGTAGACAACAAACAAGGCAACAAATTAGGTTAGCAATCAAATTTATGATTGACAATGAAGAACAACCATGGAGGGAATACCTACGAGTTTTTAATACTTATAAAAAAGTGTATGGAGTAAAGTGGAATAGGTTGCTAAGTGGCAGAAACTTTATGTTAATGGATGGATCTCAAGAAAAGGAACTTGCATATCTTAAAAGAATAAATGGTTTATATATTATCATGAAGCTTTAGGAGCAAGAAGGTATAATATTTTTATTGCGTAGTTTTTTATTTAAATAGATTGAAAGGGAATCTGTTGGATTTTCCTTGCACCCTAGGTATGTCTTATGGCTTACCAAGCACACAAAAACACTAGAAGTGCACAATCATGTACAACTTTGCACAGTGGAAATGTAACAAAAATGAATCAATGGAAGTACACAAATTTGAAGGCCCAAAACTTGTTATTGTTAGTCCATTAATGAAACAAGCATAGGGCTCATGTACCAAGGATCATCGCCTTTAAAAATACTTTATACAAGACTACTATGGATTGAGGCCAACTCCCTTTGGCCTTCAATCTTCCCAAAATAACAAGAACAAAGCTTGAATTACTTGTTGTAGCTAGCTTCTAGCCCTTTTTGTCCACTTTCTTTTGACACCTGGCAGTCCTTTGCCTCCTTCACACAAATATTAGGCTCCTTTCTTATCTATGTCCAAACAGCTACTCACAAGGTATTTACCCCTTCAAATACATTACATAACCACCCACAAAACAACAACTACTCATAGCCACTTAGATCCTTCAAGGTCACTATATAATCAACCATTTGTATTTTTTATTCAAGTCTCCCTTCTTAAACATACTTCAATATATCACTCAACAATATTTCTTTCACAAACTAACAATCTTGCAGGCCTTTTTCTCAACCTGAGGCACCTTGACCTCTGCCCCTAGGGCATCTAATGCCTCTTGATTTCTTTTCTTCTTCTTGTGTCCTATTCTAGACAACCAATGACCCATCCCAAGGTCATGTACAACCACCTCAGGCCTTTCAGCCTATCTAAAAGAGATTCAGGGGCTTCATCTCCCTTGGTCCAAACAAAACTAAATCTCAACCTCTTTAAAATAGCAGAAACACCTTACTTAAGGCAACTTCTAACCTGCATGTCTGGCATATAGTAATTCGGCCTCCTCTTAAACCTTCTTCTTGAATTGAAAATCACTCGTCCTCTTCCTTAGATATATGTAGCCCTCCTTATACTTTTTATGCTTCACAAGAATGAGTTTCTATGATGATCAAATGACCTTACATGGTCTCCAATATATAGGTGTTCACAGGGTATTTAGTTAGCCCCAAGGGTCATGTCCATGGCACCCATCTGACATGAACCTAAATGCTCAAACAAAAATATATAATCAAATAAAATTCAATTTCTTGTTCTAAACCCAATCCTTTGGGTTCAAAATGATGAGCTTGGGTTCTTTTCCCGACCAATTCCTTTTGGCGAGACAAATTCACACAAGTCAAGTAACCTAGACTTGTGGGAGTACCTATCAAGCTACACTTTTCAATAGAATATGGACCATGACCTAGCAAGTTAATTATTTAGTTATATGCCTTACAAATTTATGCAGAAAGGTAGGAAGAAGGAATTTTTATAACTCATTCATCTCAAGGAATCGATGAAGTAATGTCTCAAGAAAAGGAAATCAATATGCATGAGAAAATGGGAAAGGTAATTCAGATTTATAAACATGTTTTCAAATTTGGTTTAAATTGAAAAATTGCATTGAGATGAGAACGAGAGATATGGTTGAAGTTTCAAAACAAGAGAAAAGGAGGAAAGGTATGATGTTGATGAGATTTCAACTATAGAAATATTTCTAAATATCCATAAAGTTGATATAGAATGTGATGGCAGACATAATTTAAGTGATTTTGTCGAAAACACTGGCACAAATCAAGATAGGAAGGATTATTTAGAATTCTTTATTAAATTATGTTTGATTCAATGAAGAAAATTATGTGTGTTATGAACAGTTCAAAAACTTGTTTGATTTTGGTGTAAGATATGGAAAAATCCATCGGAAAAGTATCACATAGATAACTAAAAAGGGTGCAACCTATACAAAATATGGCAACCAAAGTATGGAAAATAAATTGTTTTCTTTAGTATGTTTATTTTATGTGCACATATAACGAGAGAAATCATAAATACAATCAATATCTAAAGAAATTTTAAATTACAAAGAAAAATATCAACAAAACAAGTATCCAAAGGAAACTACAAGAAGAACATACATGTGGAGGGAAAAGAGGAGTGTCTCAAGAAACAAACGTCACTGACGGAGAAAAAGTTAGTAGAATGGATTTCCAACTAGAAATTCATCACTAGAATGTTGTTACATAGATTCTACCTCACATTTAGATGTCGGTTAACCATGCTTATAAAAACAAATTCAAGAAACCATAAACATAAGAGACCATTGAGAAATTATCGATACATTGAACATGAAAAAACCATGGAATTTGATTAATTATATAGAAATAAAAGTTACATATATTCTGTCAATTCCTATGTCTTTGGATGGCTTCACATTCGAGCGTGAAGCCATCAAGAGACAGAGAGAAATTGGTAGAATCTATGTAACTTTGATTTCTCTATAATTAATCAAATTCCATGGTTTTTTCATGTTCTATGTATCGATCATTTCTCAATGGTCTCCTATGTTTATGATTTCTTGAATTCGTTGTTAAAATCATGGTTAATTGATATCTAAATGTTAGGCTCTTGTAACTAATCACAGAAAAATCATGCACAACCTTAATCAACTTCTTGGTATAGAGAAAAAACATTTAAAACTACTGATACAAATCATATTTTAAGTTGAACTATGAGTCCCTCAATAGACGGATTTGTGAATATTTCCATCGAAAATGCCATCAACTAGAGGAGTTTCAGCTTTCCTCCATATAGCTCGACCAACGTGCAAGTCCTATAGGGAACACCTGGATGAGTTGACTAGAGATAGTTTAAGTGGAGTTTGTAGTAGGACCCACATCGGAGACACTACACACCAATCATATCTCATACAATAATCCAACCCCTTAAAATATTTTATTACCTCAAGCATGATCTGAGATCACTATATCTACAATAATTCACTAGTTAAAACATACATTTGACAGGGACCCACTTGAAGCTCGATAGTGGCATGTTCAACTTATCCTTCCAAGGAGTAAGCATTATTGGAATAATCCTTTGAATACCAAATATATGTGAAATTAGAGCACCATTCAGCCAAGGAAGACATTATTATGCCATCTTGAGAAAGCATTATACCCCATATCACCCCTGAAAACCTGAATATGCTTAGAAATATGAATTAACACAAGAAAGAACTAACCTTAGCACCTTTGACATTAAACCCCTAGACTTTATTATGATCACATGGATTTTTTTTTTTCTTAATTAATCCTCTAGTGCTAAAGGGCTAAGGAAATTTGAGGTATGTGTGGTTTCACTATTAAGGAAATTTAGAGATTATGTCTTTGATTCCAAAAGGGAATTGGCATGGATTGAGCACAGAGCTTCACTCAATGAACCTTTGACATATCACGTGTGTTAGTGGCATCCTCAACAATACCCTTAGTTTTAATACATATTGGAAAATACCATTAAAAATCACATTATTTAACCCCTTACCAATATGAACCCAATACACCTTCCAATTTAAAAAACCCCTACTTTCACTAGATATTGTAGGTATCCGTTTTCTCATTAACATTTTTTTATACCCCTTTATATTTTTTATTAATTTTGAGCTCCATTTTTTATACCTACTAATATTAAAACCCAAGTTACCCCTATTATATGCTCAATATATTATGTCATTTTCTCTTCAATATATATCCCCCAATATGAATGCACATGGTATGGTATTTCTCCCCCAAGATAGCCCTCGTGGGATTGAGAACATTGTCTAGTGCTAAATATCAAAATTAAACACAAATTTTGATAGGAGTTTTGTAAACAAGACAAGAGAGATCTAAGGGGAGGATCGAAGGAAATAAATCTAGAATTTCTAGGAAGGAATTAGATATGTGGGATTGGATGCATCATTTATACAATAACAACTAAGAATATATGGTTTTTTAATTTATAATAAATATTGGCTAGAAAGACAACTCAATATCTAATTGCAGATCATTTTCACAAAAAACCATCATGTGGAAGTAGCTTGATTTGATTTCCTCACTGACTAGCCACACTATTTGGGTCATGGTTTGGAAATAGACATAATAACAAATATACTTATAGAAGAACCTAGTGTGTCTCCCAATACAAGCATTTCCCATAGAATCCACTTGTGAGTCACTTGATTAGGGATGTTTTCCACAAAACCCATGTCACATAATTTCTAGATTCATCTTCATTGCTCCATAAATCACATCTAAAGTTTATTACTCATTTCTTCTTGATGCACTTGTATTGAAATGTTGGTCATGAGCCATAGCTTTACAAGATTAGCCTAGGTAAAAACTAGATAACATAAATCCATGTTAATGGATTTAGGAAAAAAACAATTGTTCCATAATTTCACCTAGAATTGTGTAGATATGCCAACCTTGGAGGCTAGTTATAGGAGTTGCATAAGAGCTATAGGAATTGAACTAATCATAACCATCATTAGTAAAACCACCCATATTCCATTCAAACTAATTATAAATAAATTAAAGTGATGATAATTAACTACGTTAACACTTTTAAACTTATCATGGTATATTCATGAATAAGTATAGTAGGAATGGTAATGAATGTGTGAAGGAATGCGGTAAAATGATCAAGAATGGATGTTTTAAATGGTGGAGAATATGAAAAAATTAGAACTCAACACATAGGAAGAGAGATAAGGAAAGGGGTATGGAAATGGAGAGTGGGCAGAGGAGGGGGAGAGTGAGAGGGAAAGGTATAGGAGGGAGAGGGAGAGAGAGAGAGAGAGAGAGAGAGAGAGAGGGGGGGAGAGGGAGGGAAAGGTATAGGGGGAGGGAGAGAGGGAGAGGAAGACATATGAGGAGGAGTGTTTATTTTTGGTAGCATCAGATGTGTTCGAAGTCTCAAATTCTGTAGGGAGGCTTAGACACATGCATTCTCCAAAACCCAGAAATCTTTTTTGGAAATTCCACCTCGGGACAATTTTATTAAAATAATTAATTATTTTTAATGAGATGCTAAGTCTAAACTTAGGAAAATAAAATAATCAATGGGTATCAATCTAAACTATGGGTGAAACTTCCAGAAGAAGGCAGAGATCAAGTCAATATAATCCTATCCATTGATTAGGATCTAATCTGGGTCGATGATTGATCAATGAGAGGATTATAGGAGGAGGCTCGATGGGCACTTGGAGAACAAACCAGAGGCAGATACCCAGTTAGTCGAGTAAGATCGATTTTCTCACTAGTCGAAGTTCAGAAAGAGAAAATAGTATCAGAGGGAGATTTGCGGGTGAGAAAGAGAGAGAGGGCATCAACATCAGTTGAGAGTACAAGGCAAGAAGACGCAAAGTAGGGAGAGCCAGCGTAGAACTCTGGCGTAGTAAGAGGAAGCACAGGGCAAGTTGATGTTGGGACTGCACAAGCAGTCTGACATTCGACCAACGTGGGGAAAAGTGCTTCAGAGGGATGTAGAGGGATTCAGAGGGCTAAGAAGCATTTCTCCTAGATCAAAGGTTTATTAGGAATCGTCTCTAAATTTTCTCACTTCCCTTTTATTGGTTGTATAGTGTACAAGAGACTTTTGTTGAAGAATAATAAATAAACCCTCATCTGTTGTACAGGTTTTCCCACATTGGGTTTTCCAGGGACGATTGTCCAAAAAACACTGTGTCATCATGGTTATTCTTATGTCTTGTTATTATATTCTCTTTCAAAATTTTATTTGTGAAGACTGCGGTAGAATTTATTTTGATATTCACCGTAAGAACACAGTGAATAACTTATTTCCGAGTTAATAAATAGAAGAAATAATATTATCGGTGCAGTAGGATTTCTATTTTGAAATTTTCACATGGTATCAGAGCTTGGTTAAGAAGGAGTGCAGACAAGAAGATCCTACCTTGAGGAAAAGGAGGGAGTTTGAAATTGTTGCAAAGGTATACAATAGAAACCCGAGAGAATTGTGTAGTTCTCAGGAAAGGACACAATTTATTCTACAACAGTTTCTAGGGTAGGATAGCATCAGAAAACAACACTAAGATGGACACTCAAAGTAACTCAGAATTGGCTTCTAGACTAGAAGAAGAATTCGCATGCCTTGCAAGTTCAGCATCAACAATGTTTGGTATATTGATAGCGAGGCTTCATCTCATATGACTGGAGTACAAGAATATTTCTTGGGCTATCAAGAAGAACAAATGGATTTCCATATTACTATGGGAAATCAGACAAAGTGTACTCTAGTGGGGAGGGGCACCATAACATTTTAGACAGAAGCAGGAACCAAAATCTAAGCCACCAATGTTCTGCATGTGTTTGGATTAGGAATGAATTTGATTTTAGTGTCCCAGTTACAAGACAAGGGATATGATGTATAATTCATTGGAAAGAAAGTATACATCAAGCATCTAAGCTGGAAAAAGAAGAGACAAATTGGAACTCGAAGCAATTTTTTTTATAGGTTTCGTCTTGAGTCTCCAATGGCACTAATAGGTAGCAATTATGATGGTGAAAAGGAACGAAATGAATTATGGCATAAGCGAATGGGACATTTACACCATGGAGCACTAAGTATGCTCATAGAGGCTGTTACAAGAGTACCAGTCCTTAGTAGAAAACATGATGACTTATGCAGAGGATGTGTACTAGGGAAGTACGCTAAAGCAGTTTTTTCCAGAAGTAACAATAGAGAAGAATCTGTATTAAGATTGATACACTCAGATATCTGTGGTCCTATGTCCACAAGAGCTCTTAGTGGTGGTGAAGACTTCGTCACCTTTATTAATGATCACTTTAGAAAAACCTGGATATATTTCTTAAAGACCAAGGATGAGGTCTTTGATCGTATATGAGAGTTTAAAGCTCTTGCTGAAAATATGACTGAGAAAAAGATAAAGGTATTCCATTCAGATAATGGTGGAGAATATACAGACAAATACTTCAAAGATCTCTATGCAAAGGAGGGCATCAATAGCTCCACATAATCTAGAGAAGAATGGAGTAGCAAAATGGAAAAATTGAACTATTGTTGGCGCAGCCAAAACTATGTTGTATGATCATGATCTACCTAAGTATTTATGGGCAGAAGCTTGCAACACATGTTATGAAACCAGCTCAAGAAAAGATATAAAAGATAGATAAACACCTAGAATTTAGCCTCTTCGAGGGGGAAACCTCCTTTACATTACATAAATGAACAATTCTTGGATGATACATATGAAAAGACCTCCTTTCTATATATAGGAGTCTAAGGGGTCATAATATAATGAGAGCCGACATAACAATAATAATGTAAGGGCATAATAATAACAATAGTGGGCTTATATGGGCACAATAGTAACAATATGGGCACTACATGGGTACATCAATATAATAAGGGGGTTGTACTAATAATAATAAGGGGTTACACTAGTAGTATAGGGGCCTAACATGCCCCTGTCCTTCAAAAAGTGTTGTCCTCAACACTTGAGTAGTTCTTGATGCTTCTGTATAAACTTCTTGTCCTCTGATGTGGAATCTTCAGCGGGTAATTTCTTCCACTTGATGAGATACTTCGAAATTGATTGATTTCGTAGCTGTCGAGTTCTTATTTCTGTGACTGCTCCCAGTTCCAATATGATTTTTCCTTCCTCTTCAATTTCTGGAAATATTGTTTGAATTGGGCTCTTTTGCAACTTTTGAATAAGTGGCCATACTTCTTCATCCTTCTTCCATTCATCCATTGCTTCGTTTATCCAATATAGTTGGATAATAGAAATAGCACAGAACAATGCTTCCACATCCTCATCCTTTCTTGAGACTGCATCTGCAACAAAATTTTGCTTCCATTTTCTATATATGATGTCAAAGTCATAACCCAACATATTTGTGACACATTTTTTCTATTCTTCTAAAGATAATAGTTGTTCTAAAAAGTATTTAAGACTATCATGATCCATTTTTACCTTGAAGTGTCTTACCATTAGTTAAGGACGCCATTTTTTAAGTGCATGTAGTATTGCCAACATTTCCTTCTCATAAATAGCTTGCTTGAGATGTAGCAGTAAAAATACCCAATTACCTACATCAAAACATTTTTCACTATGATGTAGATCTACCTATTGTCTCATTCGATTTTGCCAAAGTGGCGTTATCCTTTAAAAGTTGGAGAACTTGTTGTTGATGCTCGATGTGATCTTTCATTTCTTGAACCTTTTTCTTCTTGATATGTCCTTCTATATTTAGAGTTTGAGGAGTGGTAATTTCTTCCAATCCTTTACA
>APFE030617290.1:11755-25565 GCA_000404065.3 Pinus taeda | reverse complement strand
AAAAAAAAAAAAAAAAAAAAAAAAAAAAAAAAACAACAACAACAACAACAAAATCGCAGCTTAGGAAGCCCGGATTCAAAATCTGAGGCAGTTTTCGATGCGAAATTAGGAAAAGGGCCAAAATGGAAAGCCCCAGTTCAGCGCAACTCTGCATCAGTTAATTTTGCCCGAAAGAGATAAAAAAGGGGCAAATTAGCAGTTTAAAGAGGATCAGTAGAGAGAGAGAGTCCTGATTCAAGTATTAAAGAGTATCAAAGCAGAAATGAAGCCAAATTGCATGTCAAAGAGTATCAGTGTTGCGGCAAAGTGTATCAGTCATCAACATCAGTGGAGAACTCAACATCAAAGCAGAGGAGCATTAAAGACCATCCAAACAAAGTCAATGAATACAAGAACAGAGTTAAAGGCAATTAAAGACGAGTCATATCAGATTTAATGAGATCCAATGCCACTCAGCAGCAGCAAAACCGCCTAAGGAGGAAATTCAAGTGATTTAAAGCCCAGACTTTGCAAAAATAGTGTATGAAGACACATGAAGGCGACGCTGCAAAGCTCAAAGCACAGTGATTGCAGAAGCAGTGCATCGAGCCACCAAGGACACCATATTAATTCATTTTGATCTGGCTGCCTCCAGTGCAACTCAATAGACATTTACTTGCATTTAATTTCAGCACAAGTTTAGGTTTAAAAAATCTTTTCCCGCAGACCTGTTTAGGTCAGCTATAGTAAATACTCTTAGATATTTTCACTATAAAGACAGCCCTGAACAATGTAATAGGGTTGGTTGGTTGGTTGTTTTGTAAATGCACTCCAAGAGAGACTCGCTCTGTATCTGACATGTTTTATATAATCAAAGATTGTTGAAAGCTTGGAGAATGGACTGTTTGATGTGTTGTTAATGTCTCTGAAGAGTGAATGAGGGAAATCTTGTGCTATTTTATGAATCAATAAGTATTCCTTACCTCTGTTATTTCAATTTCACATATGCTTAAGTCACAGAACAAAAGTCTGGTTTAGAATTTGCTTACATGCACTCTATGCTCAGTTTCTGTGGCTTCTTAATGTTTTCCTCTTGATTTAGGCATAAATATGGATTCCTTATGGCTCATATTTGCTCTATTTCATATATGAATGACTGTTATCTGGGAATTCTTAGTTGCTCCCAGGTAGGGCTTGTTTATCTTCCCTCTGCTAACCTAATTCAGAGATTCTTTGTTGCCTCTCATTCCTTAGCCTTCAATCCATCTTCATTTAGCCTGAGTATTGTTTCATGAGCAGCTACCTTGCCCCTCTTTCCTATTGTGACCAAGAAAACGCACCAGCAGCCTTACTCCACGACTCCACGCCCAATGGTTTGAAACTTGTCACACTATGCATTGCCTCTCTACTTGCAAGCATCCTCCTTCCACCCAAACACAATACAAAACCCCTGAACCCAATAACTAGCCTAAAATCATCATCAACAAAGCTAAATCATCAAGAGAGAGCCCTCTCTGATTGCAGGTGGGCTAGAACCTGCAGCCCAAAGATTGGTTTGTGGTTACCTCGGTCGTATCCCTTCAGGAGCTTAGGGAAAACTTGAGTGTTAACATCTTCTTCATCAGAATTAATTGGAATATCCTTCGATCTTTTATAGGCTTGATTCCATCAAATATAAATATTTTGTATGCCTTTGAGGAGAGACTATATCCAACGAATATCCCTTTGATGCTTTTAGAATCCAAGTTCTTTCGTTTGTCCTTTGGAACATGGATATATGCAGGACTCCCAAAGATTCAGAAGTGGTCCATAGTTGGCTTCTTTCCTGTGAATGCTTCCTCATGTTTCATATTATTGATAATTCTATGACGACTTCTATTTTCAACATATACGACTATCATTGTTCCTTCTCCCCATAGAAAATTTGGCAAATCTTGATCAAGTAGCATCGTTCGTACACCTTCTTTAGTTGTCCTATTATTTATTTCGGCCACTCCATTTTGTTCGGGATAGTAGGGAACAATAAGCTCCCTCTTAATTCCCTCATCTTTACAATATGCAATTAATTCTTTAGGATTGTATTCCCAACCATTGTCACATCTCAAAGTTTTTATCTTTCTTTCGGTTAGGGTTTCCACTTCACATCTAAACTCCTTGAATTTATCAAATACTTCATTCTTCTTGAGAAGATAGAACCATGTCTTTCTAGAGTGATCATCAATAAATGTTCCATAGTAAATATGACCTCCAAGTGATTTTTCAGACATGGGCCCACACACATTAGAATGTATGAGGTCTAATAGTTCTTTGGACCTTGTTTCACTATTTGAAAATGGTTTTATTGTATGTTTTCCCAAATAGCATCCCTTGCAAACTCCTTCACGGTCTTCTTTGATATTGGGGATGCCATGAACTAGATGTTTAAAATTAGGAATGACCTTGTAGTGAAGATGACCATATCTTCTATGCCATAGCTCAATAGGAGATATTTCCATATGAAATAGGGACCAAAGGTGGTGTAATGACACTATACAAACTTCCTTCACTGACTCCAATGACCCTAGCTTTATCAATACTATAATATTTTCCCTATAATAAAAAATTTCCATCAACAAAAGCAACTCTATTCCCTTTATCTTCTAAGCAAGAAATTGAAATCAAATTCTTTTTCAAACCTAGAACATATAGTATGTTGTTGAGATGTAGCTTTTCTCCATTCTCCAGCTTCAAAGATGTTGGTCCCAAGCCTTTAACATCATAAATTTTGTTGTCTCCCAAATCCACTGCATGAGAGGATGGTTCCTTTGATAGATTTTGTAGTTTCTTAATTTCCTTTTTCATATGCCTTGATGCTCCATTGTCAATGATCCATGCATTATCATCATTGAGGGATCCTGTAAGTGCATCTAAGAACCCTTGACTTATGATCTTGTTGAATAAGTAGTAGACAATCTTCTTGATCCATTTTCCTGTAGAAGTGAATCCCATTCTTATCACAGAGGGAGTAATCATTTCCTTTAAGCCAATGAAGTGATATTCAATATTCTTCAACCTTAGCTCTGATACCATGTTGAGAAATTAATGCTAGTAGGATTAGGGTTATATTTCTCTTTCTTGATAATTACTTGTGAATTATGTTGCCTTCTTTTACTTATTTGTTATATTATATTTATTCAAGCAATTACCAAATTATGTGAGCATGAAGATCACAAAAAAAAAAAGATGTAGGCACTCTACCAGGGGAAAACCCCTATCTAGGGGAAAACCCAGTCAAAATCTCTTCCTTTGATAGTTTTCCTTGAGACTCTTCTATCTAGATAAATACCTCCTCCACACCAAGCCAACCTCTCCTTCTTCGATCCAACCTTTGACTTAGCAGTAACAGAACTTTGACCATAACAACTTCGACTTGCCAACTTCTGAAATCTGCAACAAATTTGACCTTGACTAGGATACTTTGATCTCCTAAAGCAGCCCACATGAGAGAGAGAGAGAGAGGCACCAAAGTTTCTATTTTTTTCTTCCCTTCCACCTTCACCAAACTCACATGCCTTTTGGACCCTTCCTTCAACTTCGCACTTCTTCCCAACTTCCAAAGATTGAACTATGCTTGAGAGAGTGAGATGCTTAAATGAAGTCGATCTACCTTACATATATAGCCTTCCAATGAGGTCAAATTGCCTTCCTTGAGGCAGATTTGGTGTGGAGGTTACATGATTTATTTTTTACTCAAAAATAATTATTTTTACATCATTGAAAAGACCAAGAAGGGTTTTATAAAATATACAATGACTCTATTGACTCTTTATTAATCCTAGGAGTCCTCAATCGGGAATATGACTAATAAAATGATGACCCAAGCATGAAACCCATGCTTTAATAAGTTAGTGTAACAATAATAAAAATTCTTTTGAAAAATATATTTTATGAAGACCGAACCTAGTTACATTTTTCAACAAGGGCAACCTAATGAAGATGATGTCATTGAGCATATCCTTTAGAATCAACCTCCCACTCCCATACCAATCGATGAGTTGATGAAAGAATATGGGAGTAACACTTGGGTTGACTTATGCCCTATTGACTCAAGTCCATACCATGTCAATATTGTAGAGTTTAGTCCATCTAGAACCTTAAAGATCAACCCTTCTCTCTCGGCCAAACGGGAAGAACAATTGTGCAAAGTGTTGAGGCAACACCTGGATGCTTTTGCTTGGGACTATAAGGAAATGAAAGTTGTGCATCCCTCAATTTGTACTCACCATATTTACATCAAGGAGGGATGCAAGCCTTTGTGCCAACCCCATAGGAGGATGAACCCAGCTCTTAAGGACATTGTGAAAGAAGAACTACAAAAACTATTGGATGCAGGGTTCATATACCCCATTTCATATAGTGAGTGGGTGTCACCTCTTGTGTTAGTTCCTAAGAAGAATGGGAAGTGGAGAATCTGTGTGGATTATCGGGAACTCAACAAGGCTACAGACAAGGAACATTTTTCCTTTCCCTTCATTGACCAAGTCCTAGATGGCCTTGTAGGGAAGAAATTATTCTCCTTCCTGGATGGATTTAGTGGATACAATCAAATCCAAATCAACCCCAAAGACCAAGGTAAGACCACATTCACATGTCCTTGGGGTACCTTTTCTTATAGAGTTCTTCCATTTGGTTTGTGCAATGCCCCTGCTACTCAAAGGGAATTTTTGTGTATTTTTGTTGAATTGGTTTGTGACTCTATTGAAATATACATGGATGATTTCACTCCTTATGGATGTGACTTCTGTTAGAGTCGGTCTAGTTATGCCTCCGTCAGAGATCAAATCTCTTTTTGCATTTCATGTTTAGGTGCCCCATTAGTTTCGATCTGTTGTATTTCGTTAGGCATTCCATAACTCTGATGGAATGGTTTGTGTCACTCATTCCCCTCGTGCTTGGCACTGCTGGTTCAGGTCTATTCATAAAAACAAAGCTTCAAAGGTCATTTACAGTCATGTTTTAAATTTTTAGGTCTTAGGTCTAGGGTTGAGTCAATTTTGTTTCGTAAAGTCTAAGAAGACTAGCAGGCCAGAGGGATGTCTTTGATAGATGGTTACCGCAATAATTTTCATCATTATACAGATAAAATTAGGACTTGTTTTGAAGATAAGTCGTCATCTCATTTTTGTAATAAATTTTCAAAAATTTCAGTTCTTGAATTGTCCAAGCGCAGCCTTGGTCTCCTTTGCCAGATCATATCACAGCCATCCCTGCAAAAAATCAACAAAGAACATTAGTCCAAACCTCAGCAAATTATAAAAAATCAAAAAAGCAGTGTCTATTTAAAGACCAAAAGTGAAAAGTGCCAAACCTTACAAAGTGGGTTCTTGAATCAATTTAATTCAAATGAGATATTTTGTTTGCTTATAAATAGGGACAACAAGTTCATTTGCACCCAAATTCCCAAAGCAACATCGTGCCTAAGCATTTGAAGGCCAAAACCGCGAATTGAATGCTGGTGGACAGTTTTGGAGGGTGCACTACACATTGAAGCTGTGCGCTACGCACCGGGCAGTGCGCTACGCATTGGGCGAGCGCGGCCTTTGTAAAAATACATAGGAACTACGCATCAGGCTGTGTGCTACGCACTGGGATAGCTGGCTACGCACTCAGTCCAGCACACAATTTGTTTATATTTATGCGCCCAGATCGTGTCTAATCGCCTCCAAAGCTGCAAGTAGGTGTTCTATAACTGATTCAATCAATTTGATATTGTTTATAGTGTGTTTGAAGAGAGGAGGTGATGTGTTGGGTGTAAGAAATCGAATGAAACCCTAGGCCCCTATCAAATTTTTTTTTAAGGGTATTAAAGGACATATGGGTAATTGGTGAAGATTTTTCTGCCTTTCCTTGGTGAAACAAAGCTCCATGCCCATTTGAAAGCTTTGAGCCAACAACACTTCATACCCTTGTCCATTTGTCAAACTGTCCTTGTGACTGTTTCATGCCCAAATACACCAAACAGAATGTCCATTATGGCATAAGTCTTATGATGTTTCGGTTGGCTTTTTGAGTATGTATTGAAATTGTGATTTCACCACACCTACAACATACATATTGCAGACCTCCTATTGCAGTTATTGTGTTTTCAAAGCCATGTCAGACACAGAGTCAGTGTATGAGCAGGAAAATGACAGTGATTCCACAACAGAGGGAAATGTGCCACAAAGGCCTCGCAGAGGTGGCAAAGGTGGTAAACATCTTAGAGAAGAGCCCACTTCTATGGTAAAATTGCAGGCTTGCCCACTTGCCATGGATTGTTTTCGATCAGTCATGCTATTATTTTTGTGAGCTAATTTCACAATTTCAGCATCATCGTGAATTAGCTCGCTTGTTTGTTCTCCATTTACATGATGGCCATGTAAACCTCGTTGGAGTTAAATTTCATTTTGTCACCAGAGACTATTGCAGAGGCCACTGGGATACCAAATATCGGGGAGCAATGGAATAAGCGTCAGCAACTAGAGAAATATATTATGAGCCATATATTAAACTTGGGTATATGAGGCACTTGAGCAGATTTTTTCCTTTCCACTACCTGAATGATCGGTTTGCACCTTTGATGAAACTCATCATTCGGTATTTCAGTTGTGAGGGCAGATTCTCGCGTCTTTATGCGTACCATGTCCGTTTGTTGATGCATTTTACAAGGGTACGTCTGATGAACATTCCATACTTTATGTTTTGCAACATAGAGAGGATGGTTGGTTTAGTACAAAGGAAGACTCCAGCACAACAGTATTTATCATTACGCATTGATCAAGATCGTAGTGGTACATCAGTTGGCACAGCAGGGCATTACGTGGGAGGATTTTATTTCTCGCGACTTTTTCACAGCACCTCAACCACCCCCATAGATAGTTCATGATGAGGGAGAGCCTTTACAGTAGTTTGACATGCCCAAGGTCAAGCATATAAATGCTCCAATATATATGACATATCAGCGAGGCCACAGGGCCTTATTTGCATCTGCACGACGAGTACTATCTCCACCCGAGGTGGAAGGGGTCTCGTTGACTTCATCAGCACAACGAGTATTATCCCCACATGATGTGGAAGGGGTCTCACCTTCTTCTTCATCACAGGTATAGATCCAGGATACGGGCAAGAGGCCCATGTTTGATGATGGTCCTTCAGGAGGTCAAGACACGGATATCATTGATGTTGATGCTAGCTCTCCTAGCTCGGAGCTAAAGGAGATCATCCGAGAGCAAAGGGCTAAGAATCAGTCGCTACAAAAGAAATTGCAGATGGCTAAGTGGGTGATCAACTACTTGGAGCAGCGCAACAAATAGTTAGAAGATGAGCATACACTTTATGAGCTGCGGAAAATCCAGGAAGACCGAGAATTGGCCCGAAAGAGACCCTGTGATTTGACACCTATTGATCGAGAATCAATGCTCATCGGCTGAACACTCAATTGGAGAAGTTGTTGGAGAAGGAAAACAGAGACAAGGACATGCTTCGTCATATGAAAACTCACGATTGGGCTCGCATGAATGTTTGCAAAGCGAAAATGAAGATCCTAAAGAGGCGTTTGAGCAAAGCGCTAAAACAACGGAAAAAGCCTGATCCACTCCAAATTTTGGCCGAGGCTTCATTGGCAGGGCACAACACATGATAGAGGGTCTTCACTCCGAATTTGAGCAAATTCGGAGAAAATTTTGTCATTTTGAATTTTTGGCTTGCAAAACAGGTTTTTTGGCTCAACGCGTAGCGCGCAGCACGCGACCCATAATATTAGGAGGTCCAAATCATAAATGGATTGTAGTTTTGGATTTTTCATGATGAATTATACATGCTCAGCTATTTCCAAAGCATTTCATCAAGTTCTGGGTGACCAAAAGGCTCAAAAACATCATGAAAATCACCTTTCTACCACCTTTTCCAACAGCAGGAGGTACCTCTGGGAGAATACAGGTTTTAGGGGGGAAATGAGCTTAAAATTGAAAAATTCCACTTGGGTTGGAAATCATACATCTAGGTCTTTCCAATGAGCTATCATGAGCTCAATTTGGATGTCGGGAAGTGCCCCAAAAACAGGCTGAAATGTGTGCTACGCATACAGTTTTAGGTCCAGTTTTCATTCTTCAGCTCAGGAAATGAAGCCAGTTTGACCAGTTTTGACTTGTGATGTGATTTTTTCACTCCTCTTGATGTAATTAATGAAACATGATGTTATTTTGACACTTAGTTTCTTATTCTAGAAGATTCATTCACTAAAAGGTGAAAATTTAATGAATGAATTGGTTTCCTAGCTTATAGAGGCAAGTTGTTTTAACTGCCTAGATTGTAGTGCTTTGTTTAGAGTTGGTTGAAACGGATCCTAGGATGATGAGCTAGACCCCTAGAGGCAAGGGAATGGGTTGGCTTGCCTATATTATGTATTTTCTTAGTCATTTTCAGGGTTGGACTCTTAGGAATAGCTTGACACTCTATTGTACATATTTTATCTGCAATTTTGACAAAGGAAGACAAGGGTTTTGCAGCACTATTTAGGATTCATGTGGCTTTATGTGTTGATGGTGTGCTTCTTTCAGTATTTGTAAGTTGTTTATGTGTATCTCTTTCCTTCTCTTATCTTCTGCAATTAAACAAATGAAGTGTTAAGGTAGAATCCATAATCTACTATGCTATGCCTTTAAGTTTGTTTGATTTTCCATGTTTTCATCTGTTTATGGAGAATCCTTGAAAGTTTCTTGCTCTCCTTAAACTCTCACCAGTCTGATCTATCCATTCATTCTCTTTAAATGCATCAAAACAATCGCCTATCTTGCCCCAAGTAGACCTCTGCAAAAGCTGTGCCTCATCCCCGCACCCAAAATTGCCTTTTCCTTGAATTCAGCTAAACTCCAAAAAATCAATTTCAAAATCCTTGTACTTCATACCTAGCCTAAAATTAGTCATCAATTTAGTCATCTCGAGCCTCATTGATTACCTTTTGCCGATATTGACTCGGAGAGAGCCCTCTCCTGTCCTCGTAGGGCTAGCTACGAGGTTGAGCGTGGTTTGATGTAGCCTTGAGTTTTACCTTATTTCAGCCTAAGGTAGATTTGAGCGCTAACAACTTCCATGAAGATCTCTCCAATCTATGTAAGGTTTTGAAGAAATGCATTGAAATGAATCTCTCTCTAAGCCCTAAGAAATGTGAGTTCTTGATGAATGAGGGGAATGTCCTTCACCATTCCATATCCAAGGAAGGGATGCAGGTATACCCAAACAAAATTTCCATCTGTTACACAATATTTTGTCGCACCTCCTGTACTTCCCTGTGAAATACCCCAAAATGCCTGAGACATGACCATTATACAGTGTATTTATCTATGACCATTAACAATCATTATGTTTTCCTTTGTTATTCAGTCCCTAATATATCGGTGTTTGTATCCCTCTTATGTTCCATGAAATAATTCTCGTGATGATGAGTTGGGAAAAGGAAATGTCTTCTCTGTCATAGCTATTGCTTGATCTGTATTACCCTGGTTCACTCTAGTGTTTTGTCTCGCTTCCTTCTTCAGTGTATTTGTCTTCTTCTCATGTTCTTTAATAAGGTCCTTCAGTGTAATTTCTTTCTCCTTGTCCTTAAAATCTTGGAATGACTGATCTATTGCGTCCAATATTGAGTTTCATCAGTTTCTTTTCCACTTGAGATAAGCATTTGCATAGATCTCTCTTTACTCTTTGGACAAGTCCCCGAGTTCTTATTACACCTAATCATTCACCGGTGTAGCTAATACTCTCTCTTCATCTGAGAGGTTTGATGAATTTTTCTTTAGTAAAGGAGATATTTCCTAAAAACCTGGCAGTGAATAAAAGTCAAAACTACCTTGTATATCTTCCTCCTCTTCGAACTTACATTTTAGCACACCTTTTGTCTAGAGTTCAATTTGTGGGAATAATATTCATATCGATGGCTTCTATGTTCTGAGAGTCTTCTTCCATATCCTCCAGTGCGGAAAATAAATTCTTCCCCTCCAACCCCTTTGTATTATAAGAGGTTCAGTTCTTGTGAGTTTGTCTCTGTGTAGCGACCTTATTGAAACCATCATTTTACATTTGACCACCGCAAGCTCGTTCCTTTGTTCTTAGTGGACACTCTCTTATCAAGTGGTCATGCCCATGACAAATTCTACATCTGAATGAAACACACTCATGATATAGAGGTTGTTTCCAGATCTCTCAATGATAGTCCAACTCTATATAATCTGATAATGGTTGAGATATTTTCATATACACACCTAACCTAGCATATGATATGTTTTTACCTCTTTTTGTTATCTTTGATACCTTGAAAAAAAATCCTAGTGCTTTCCCTATACCTTTTAGAATTTTTGGTATCCATAAATCTACTTGTAAAGAGTAAAATATTACCCATATCGGTGCTTCTATGAATTTCTCCTTATGTGGGTTGAAACAAGCTTCCCAGTGCCTAATGTAGAGATCCACATTATTAAGGAAGTATGATCTCCCTTCAAAGATCCTACCTTTATCTTCAAGGTGAGAAAAGATGAGTGTGAAGACACCTTTTGGTCCTAGTCCCAAATCCACCACTCCTTTTGGTTTCCAGTTATGTTGTATCCAACGCTCCAATTCCTTCTTCACGGGTCAAATTTCTACACACTTACATATAAAATCAGTTATGTTGTATCCAATGCTCCAATTCCTTCTTCACGGGTCAAATTGCTACACACTTACATATAAAATCACGATCTGCAACACATTTCCCGTGCTCTTCTAGACATATTGTAGGAGTGATAAATCTAAGGGTCTGAGGGGCCTTAGGGATACATGGACCTTGTAGACTCATTTTACACTTATCTCCCAAAATAATCATTTAAGAGTAACTTGAGGATCCTCCTTTTGTACCAAATTTTCCTTCCCATTGAAAATACATACTAGCAAGAGCATTCCAGAAGGAGGTGTGACCCTCTCTTGCCTTTAAAATCATGTTTAAAGAATCCTTGTCTGCAATATATGAGTTTGTGTAGTTTTGAACATGGGATTGAAAGTGGGAGAACCAAGGCTACCCAAATTCCATAATCAAAATTTTTAGCTGAGCAGTTTCAACAATGCCTTACTGCTTTCATCGCCTCACCCCAAATTATTTTTAAATTCAAATAGGTTACTAGTAACCATTTAAAAAATGCTTACTATATGTTTAAGCAATGGTGATTAAAAGATTGATTTAACAACTTGAACACAAAGGTAAAAAAACAAAAAAAAAAGAGCTTAAAACGAAATTCTAGCTGCCCTTTCAGGGATGCTTGAGTGATTATATAGTAGCGACTGGCAATTGATGAATGAAGAGTGATATTAATTGTCAATGGAGAGGATGTTGTGCTCAGAGGAGGAATTTTTACACCTCTGAAAACCAGAGTGAAGGAAAAGCAGCAGGCGATTGGGGTAATTTTCTGTTCCCTTGGTTTAATCGGTTTGTCCCTTTAATTCATTCCACGGGGAATTTTGAGTAACCTGACGAATTATGTTTCTCTGTTGAATGATTCAACAGGTTAATCATGGAGTGGACTTAGTTAGCTCTTTATTTCTCTCTGAAACACTATGATGTGATGTAAAGTTGTCTGTCTTACGGAGCGCTCCAGAAATGTGTCGTATGTGTAAATATTTGTGTTATGTCTCTGTGGATTTGTGTTAATTGAGAGAGAAAGTTGTGGCTGACGAGAATATGCAGCGGTGGTTGAACATTTTTTAATTATTTTTTAAATTCATTCTTTTGTTTCTGATCGGATGATTTGGAAATATTTTATATACAGAAGCTAGAGCAGCTTTTCCAGTGCTTGCTTTTGCAGCAGAGAATGAGGAGTTTCCAGAGTTTCAACCGCCGCAAAAGGAAGATACCTAAGAAACAAGGTTAGTATTCTTTTCTTGATTGCCCTGTTCTGTAGATGTTTAGTTGTTTATTTTAGAAAGACAAAATGGCACGACCTATTTATTTTCCTTGCTATTCTGATAACCACATTGCTAGGCGAAATGGCGCGGCCTATTTAAACAAAAGAAAAGAAATCTTGCCTATCTATACCCTTACCTTACAGATAGGTATTCCTTTCCTTTGTTCGATGACTCGAATGGTGGGCGATCCTTACCTTATCTTCCAACTAGGGGAATGGAGCGCTTATCTTTCTTTCTTTAATCAACTACGGAACGGTTTTGTGTTGTTTATGTAACAATTGAGGATATGAGGGAGATAGGTTGTGGGAAGACCTCGGTTGATGCTTTGTGGAATAGCAGTGGGGAGACGAAGATTGCTGCTATGCTATGGTATGTGGATGGCAGTGGGGAGACGAAGATTGCTCTTGCCAACAAATTGAAACACCCTTTCTTTATCTTCATCGCTACTTTAACCCTCTGCAGTTGTATCCACCTGTTACTTTAACCCTCTCTTTTTTCTCACCTCAAACCCGAGCAAGCATTGCTTGGTTGAATTTATTCTTGAACAAATTCATCAAAGAATTTGTTTAAATCTATTCCATGGCAACTCAAACTCAAACTCAAGCCACCCTTATTCCTTCTTTCTATGTTTTCTTTAACATGAATCCAAGGCGGATATCAGAAGCCCAGAGCCCAAGGTGCTTACCTGCCAACCGAATTGAATCCTGATGTGAATTTGAATAAATATAAGTTTTGGGTACATTGGTGGAATCTTGTTCTTTCCTTCTCATTGAAGATCTATTAGCAGAAAACACATATTTTGTGTTGTCTTTAGAGTATTATGTTTCCAGGTTAGAGTGGGAAGGGCTTTAAATTCGCAGGAGTTGATTGTTTGCACTTGGCAAGGATTTGTGTCTAGGAAGCTTCAGATTCAAATAGAGAAGAACCCATAATTTCCTACAAGGTTATTTTTTTTAATATTTGTTATAAGGCTTTTTTATTTCATGTTATTCTCACTGTTCCTGTAGTACAAAAATCAAAAATCAAATCTGGGAAAAATATGTGGGAAGTTTTTATTAGGAAAAATATCTAGGAAAAATGAAATTATGATAGACCATATGTAAGAGTGGGAAATAGGAATGTGATGATGATGGGGAGATAAAACAATCATACCACTTGACAATGATCTCCGTTTTAACGGTTTCAGGTGGCAAAGATTCTTTTTTCCTCTTTGTTATTAATGATTACGTAGTTTTATCAATTTTTTTTTTTTTTTATTGAAGTTTCAAATGTAACATTAGTTTTCACGAAGAGAAAAATATTTACCAAGAATTTGTATTGTCCATTTAGAATTTCTAAAATAAACATGTATTTTGTCATCATATATTTTATTATATTTAGTTATTCATTATTTTATTTTATATTTTAATTTGAAAAAAATATAACATTCAATTTTTGAGTATTAAAATTTTATATACACAATGAACTTCTATTAATAAAAAATGAACTTTTATTAAAAGTAAGTTACCAAATGTATTTTCTAATTATTTTCAATATATAATTGTTTAAAATATAATATGATATTAAATTTATAAATTATATTATATTTGAATCACTTTACATAATAATATTATATTCATGTTTTTTTTGTTTTTCTTTCATCACTTGTCATGCCTTATATATATATATATATAATTAATGGATTTTTTTAATGAATGGTGCATTTAATTATGTTACAAGTTGTTAGGAAGGGTTGTATACTAACAATATCATTTCAATGTTGTATGCTGTAGAAAATTGATCAATACCAAAGTTGCAGGTGGATGGAAGAGCTTATCTATTTTTGTGTTTTGTAATGTTGTAATTAGGGTAAAATATATATTTTTTTTCTTTAGATGTGCGCATCAAA
>APFE030617279.1:52422-85832 GCA_000404065.3 Pinus taeda | reverse complement strand
AGAAAACAACAAGTTGTTTCGCAATCCATGCTTTAACAATCTTTGATTATGAAAATTATGACAGTTACAGTGCGAGTCTTTACTCAGAGAAATTGCTGGAAAGGAAACTGACCAACAACTACTACTACCAACCAACCAACCCTTTACAATATCGTTTCGGGTGGTATTTATAAACAAAATATCAGAAAGACATCATTACAAGTGATCTTGACAGGTCTGCTTAGAACTCTTCAAAAATCTAAATGCTGCTGGAATTAAATGCAAGTAAATCTTTTTGGTTGCGCTGGGGGTAGCTGAATCAGAACAGGTGCTGACGAGGTGGCCCTTGGGGACTAGATGCGGTGCTGCTGGAGTGAATGTGCTTTGGGGCTGCAGTTCGGCTTAGGTGCGAATTGAATGTGCAATTATTACGATTTGAGAGCTTCGTAATTTCGCTCTCCTCCTATGGATCTGCTGGAAGATATTCAAATTTCTCTTGCTTTGGGCCGCTACTCAAGATATTCTCTGATACACTTTGCCGCTACATTGATGATTTCCGCCGTCGACTGATACTCTTTGACACACTTGAAGCCTACTGATTTGATCTGATACACTTTAAACTCTGTGAATGATCTGCTGCTGTCTTCAAACCGGATCCTTTGGCACGATTGGGCAATTTTCGGGCTTTTTCGGCGCGCAGCGGGCTCGGCATTCAGAAGATTACCTGAAGATTCCTCGAAATGGCATATTTCCCGTAGTGATGCGTGAATAGCGCTTCGCACTATTCGCGCATCGGAAACTGCCTCTGTTTCTTGATCTGGAGCTCCGAAGTGCGACTTTTCTTCCTGCGCGAAGCTTTTTCGGCTTTTTGGACTGCTGACGTAAGCATGGCGTCGGCTGTACGGCGGATGACGTCAGCTGTGGGTCCCTGGTACAGCGCGACGTGGTGAGGTACTAGATAGAGTGTGGTGAAGAGACTCCGATGCGATATCGCGTCGGCGGGGAAAGGGGGCATCATTGGGTTGGACATTGGCACTTGCGACTGCCGATATGCGATATCGCGATATCGCATCGGCGGAGAGGAAAGGTGGAAGGATTGGACACTCGGCATTTGTGATCGCCGATCGCCGATTTCGCGATATCGCATCGGCGGGGACGGATGGGTAATGTTTTGCATGAAATTGAGAGGGCGAGGTTGCGATGCGAAAACAGCTATGAGGGGAAAAGGAAAGTAAGTGGGTGTGAAGGGCTTTTGAAGCTTCGGAATGGGTCCGACTACTTCGGGGGAGTTTTATACTTAGGAAGGAGTCCATAGTATCTGGAAGGTGGTTTCGGAGGTTGGGGTTCTGACTTAGTTTTTGATAAACTAAACAATTCCCGGGAACTGATATGGTTATTTTTCAACCAGGGGGAGGGATATTACATAGGGGAATTTACTTAATATTAATACGGGGACGGGAAACATAGGGAGCTACATAATAATGTTAGTGGTTAATATGGAGATGGTAAGAAAGCACTAAGTTCGGGAGAACTTAGGCTGTTACAGGGGGTAGGACCATACTTCGGGAGAAGATATGGAACAACTTTGAGTAAAGCAGATCTTTACTCAACCGTAGTGATGAAGATGATGAAATCAAGAGGTGTCAAGCAGATCTTGACCTCTTTTGGGGATGTTAGTTAATGATCGGGGAAAACAGAGAAGGGGAGTTAGTTATACCTCATTTGAGCCTTTTTTCTTACAAATCTTTGCTGATTATGCTCTGCATGATATGATACCTGCAAACTTGGAACTGATCAGCAATTTCAACAGCCTCAGAACTACCTACCCAACTTACTTTCCTAACATTTTTTCTTCTTTTGCTTGGGGGGTGCACTTAGACTTGCAAACCCATCATACATTTTTCTTTTGATGCTTTCCTATCTACATACTACCCTTATTTCTTCCAGAGCCCAGATTAAACTGTTGGACTCTTCTATTTCTCTACCTATCTAAGATCTGCCAAGATTAAACTGTTTGGACAGACTTACAATCTCTATATTCTAAAACAAGAAATTTAAACCTAGGGAGACCAAGATTAAACTATTTGGACCTCCCTTTAACTAAAAGTAGCGATACCAGGAAAACTTTACAAAATTTGAAGGCAATTGAATGAATCTTGAAGTAGCCTTCTTCCTTTGGAGACTGTTTGAGCAAATATGGAGCATTGCAGCAAGCAAAGTACAACATATTTGGCCTATGAAATACCAATCATGAAAAATGAATACCTGCTAACACCCCAAACACCTTCAAAGACAAAGGCAATCCATCGCAAGCTTTGCAAAACTTGCCTACAAGTTTTTCAAATCCTACCAGTTGATAAGGCTGCAAGAAGGCATGCGAATAGAAAAGTTGTCGAGAGTATTGATCATCGAGGCCTGTTAACTGATATATTGATGACTCTGCTATTGTTGAGCTTGTGAGGACATTCTTGTAGCGAGATGTAACCAAAATCAAGCTATCAAAATGGAGGACTATTGCCACTGGTAAAAAAGCATGTAACTGAGATGCATCATCTACATCATCTAAAACTATTAAAGCTTGTGCAGATGAAAGATGTTCTCTGAGAATTTCTATGCCTTTTTCAATGCTATCTATTGGCTTAGTATTCTTTGTCAAATCCTCAAGAAGTTTGGTCTGCAAGGAGTTCAAAGAGCTTAGACGCGCTGTCTCTCTGACATCATATAAGAAAGAGGATTTGTTGAAATCGTACCTCTTCCTGTTGAAGAGTTCTTTGGCTAGCGTTGTCTTGCCCACTCCACCCAAGCCAAGAACCCCAGCACTCGAGTTTTGTCATTTTTCTGTTGCTTCCATAACATACTCCTTTCAAAATCTTCTATTTTTTCTTGTAGACCAGCTGGAAAATCAGCCACATGCAGCGGTGTCTTTCTGCGCTTTTTAAGCACGCATTCCACGACCTCCTCTAATAGCTTGTCTTCATCCCTGTAAATTCTCAAGAAAGCGCATAAAAGCATTGTAAAATCCACTCCAAACAAACAAAACATTAAGTGCATAGCAATACCAGTTAGATAAATAATAACGACAGAAAGAGTTAAGAGTTCCAACCCATTGTAGGCCTTGGGTTGTAAGTTGCAACTCAATAGATACAAGGTAAAGGAAAGATTTTGCGACCATTGTTCAATTTTCTATGAATACTTGATTGCAAACTGGACATCATTAAGATCACAACCTAAAGCCACGCATCCCACACTTTTCTATGAAGACTTGACTGCAATAACATAAACTAATTATTCCATTGGCTACAGGTGGCTTGCTACTTGACTTTCGAGTATGTATCGTTTAAAAATGATTCCTTTTTTCCTGCCACAATTCCCCGCACTTTAATATGTGTTTTTTAATTTGCATTAAAAAAGAAATTAAAATGTTTGGAAACATATTACTTTATCATCAACATTTAGATGATTTATTGGCTATATTAATTTTAAATTTGAGTAAAGGGAATTTGTAGAGTTTGTTAGAGTACATAAGTGATAAGTGATGCTATATAGAATAAAAATAATAAAATAGTAATCTTAGTCACACTATAGTATTATTCTAACAACTATCAATTGCTACCTACCTCTATTAACTTATTTTTAATTATTTTTAATTTTATTTTTTTATTTATTTAAGAAAACCGATATTTAATATAGGGGTTGTGTATAATATGACTTTTTGGAGATTCCGGTGACGGAATCCAGCGGAAGAAATTGAGGTTAAATCTTGATTTGATGCAGTTAAAATGGTTTTTTAACTGCATATTTGGATTCAGCACCCTGAAAAGCCCCTGGGACGCTTTGATTGTGCAGAAACTAGCTATCAAACTTGCGTTTCCAATAAATTGCTGCCCCATTTTGACTGGAAAAACCCACCGGAAAGGCTTTCAAAAAGTCGCATTATAGACAACTACTTTAACATAGTCATATTTAGTATTCCACAATGCATGCATTATGTATTATTCACATTGTTAATATCGCTATTGTTTTTTATATAATATAATTTTTCTATTTCATATTTAAATTTAAAATTTTATTTTTTAAATTTATAAAAGTTTTGAAATTTAAAAATAACTAAGAACGTCATAATTGGTATTAAAGATAAGTGTGATAAGAGTTTCAAATGGTTATATTTTGAATAATATTAGAATTAAATGATAATTTGACATTTTCAAATTTACAAGTGGTTAGTTTTTAAAAATATTTTAATAATTATTTAAGAAAAGAAAGTGTATCTAGTACGAAAATAGAATTTCTATATAATTAAAAAAAATTTGTATATACAAATCCATCACTATTTGTTCATTAATTTTGAAATAAAACAACAAATAACAAGTTCACTGTTAAAAAATTTGAATGGATAAACCTATGTCATGCCTCATTTATAATTGAAAAAGAACAATCAATGTAATGAATGGATAAACATATGCATGCCTCATTTATAATCAAAGAAGAAGAATCAATGCAATGGATTTGGACAAATGCACCCTAACCCTAAAAGAAAACTTAAAAAAAAAATGCAAACTATAGTAAATAGTTTTAAAAGAAAAACTTGATTCTAATACTTTTATAATATCCTAAAATTGTTAATCTGCTCAAGAGATAATCTTACTATGTTAGCTCATAATAATACACCCAACATATAATCTTACTTTGTTAGCTCATCATAATATAGACAAATGTATATCAGAATACTTTGTTACCTCATCAAAATATATACAAACGTATATCAGAATACTTTGTTAGCTCATCAAAATATATACAAAAGTATATCAGAATTTGTAGTGGAATTGTTGAAGAGAGATTGAGAGCTAGTTGTGGAATTTTTGGAGAGTGTTAAGTAAAGTGTCAAGTTGTGAGAGCAAGGTGATGCAATTGAATGCATGCCTATAAAGTCTGCTAAAGACGTGGAATTGTTGAAGAGAGATTGAGAGCTAGTTGTGGAATTTTTGGAGAGTGTCAAATTGTGAGAGCAAGGTGATATAGTTGAATGCATGCCTATAAAGTCTGCTAAAGATGTGAGAACAGTTAAAAAAAAAAAGTATTCATTATTTAATTTGTAATATAATTATAAATAATTTGACATACAGTTTGTTGTTATTTTTTTTTTGAAATTGAACCACATAATATTAAATGATATTATGAACAATTTCAAACAGAAATATTTTAGGTATAAGTAGATACAGAAAAATTTTGATATAGCAATTTGCACTCCAACTAAATGAATAACTCTACCATCTCCCTAGAAAACAATGGAGCCAAATGAAGAAGGTTCCAAAATGTTGTGACATAGTTTTCCTAGTTTAGTGGGTTAGTAGGGTTAACCTCTTCCCTAGTTTAACAGTTAGTAGGGTCAACCTCTTACAAAATAAGGCTACATTCAAATGTGAACAACTTTATTTGTTAGTAGATACTATATTATGTGTAGGTGGCCATTGAATGTGGTAAGATCAATAATAAATCACTATATATAAATATGGTTAATCTTAATCAACCATTATTACTAGATTAAGCCATCAAAACTACTTTAAGCTATCAACACTACTTATTGGATGATATAGTCCCATTTAGCTTATCTAGTAATATATATTTTGAAAATGTGTGATCTTGTATATAGTTGTGGAAATAGTTGTGTTCGACACGTTAAGGTTTTAGATTTTTTGCAAAAGAGATCCACTATCTCTTGTGCTCTTTGATTTTTCCGTCAACACTGCATGCTAAGGGACGGGCACCACTGATACATTCCTTGGATATGAGAAGGCAAGTCTAAAGCAAAATATCAGACAATCTCAAAATTTTCCATAAAAATTGTGTTACCTTTTGTAAAACTGAAATACTAACTGAGAACTAAATCTACAAATCCTATTTCTGGAAGAAAATGTGTTTCAGCCTATATAGATAGAGAGAATCCACTAGTCAAATGTCAAATAGTTGCAAACATCGCCACTTATACACTTCTCTAATATAGGTGAATACTTCGCACTGAGCAAGAAAACAACAAAACTGAAATTATGTACTCTATCCAAAAGAATGGGGAATTTGAATACCCGTATAAGATACATAGAAATCCAACCTGACATGCTGCACTCTTACCACAGGCTAACAAAAGCTTGACATAAGGACCTCTCTGATCTTAAAGAACCGGGGCATAAAAATGTGCTCATGTGCAGTATTTTATGAACAAAAATATATGTTGGAAACTACAAATGATTAAAATTTCACGAGATGCAATGCCATTTAAGAATATATTTTGAGAAGTAGATGATCATCATTGAAAAAGCAAGTGCAAACTCACTTTTTGGGGGAAGGACAATCAAATATCCATTTTTAGAGTGCTTTCTTTTTGGAGAAGGCCAATCAAATATCCACTTTTAGAGTGCTTTCTTTTTTTTGGAGAAGGCCAATCAAATATCCATTTTGAGGGTGCTTTAACCCCTCCAGCATCTTTGGCTGCTAGCTCAGCAATTGACTTGTGAAGTTGTACCATTCTCTATTGTTCCAATGGAGAATTTATACTTGATCTAATGCCTCGAGCCAACCCTGGACTGTGAGGTGGAGAATTTGATTTTTCAAGCCTTAAGGAATGAGGTTTCTCTCTTTTGTTGGTGCTTTGCATGCTTCTTCTGCAATGAATGCCAATAACATCCCAAATTTTGACCTCACCATGGTTACCATTAACAAAAATGTTATCGCAATTTAAGCCTCTGTGAATAATAGGTGGATTGTGACTATGGAGATAGCTTAACAAAAATGTTATCACAATTTAAGTCTCTGTGAATAATAGGTGGATTGTGACTATGGAGATAGCTTAGACGCTGCAAAAATTGCCTTTCCCAACCCAACCCTTGATTTTCTGACTTTCCAGATTATAAAAGCTTTACAGAAATTCACACTTGACAGGGCTTTGTATAAATTGTTGAATTGTAAAGACATGCTCTCCCAGAGTTGCAGCTCTCAAATGGTTGATATTGAGTTCAATATCTGCAATTCTCTGGAACCCAGAAGCAGTGTGCACCCCACGCTTGCTACACTCTCTGAAATAAAAGCAGATAGGGTTGTTCCAAACCTCAGAGAAGAAAGAAAAAATTGTTAATAGAAATATCCAATATTTCTGGATCATTGATCATGAAATCAAATAAGTGTTCTTCATGACGACATTGCAACTTTCCACCGTAATTATCAGAAATCCAATGGTTAAATGAAGGAATTCGAAATTCAGGAGATAGGAACCACTCATTTATACGTGGCGATATCTTTCGGTCACCGTAAACTTCCCTGAAACGCATTCCCCACTGGGTGAGCAAGTCCAAATCCAAACACATTTGCATTCCCACTGACCGAAATTCTCCACAAAATGCGTAAATATTGTACACAAGATTTATATTTTATAAAATATTTCATATATAGGGGAGAGATTCCTAATGTTGTGCAGGGACCAGTAATTGATATAGTACTGGTCCCACCAAACCACCATAAATTGAGACTTTTGAAACCAAAATTTAAACAAAAATAAATATCATTATGTATAAATAAGTATTAATTTATGTCCAAAATTTCCCCATACATTGACTGGGCCCACAACTGTCCATAAATAGTATTGTACTACTTAATACTGCAAACCATATTGACCCAAGTAGAAAACAGCTAAAGCCATAAAGGCTTCCAAAATGGTCTATTCCAGAAGTACAAAGTAGCAGTCACTTCAACCCCCACTCATCAGAACTGTAGCTTTGCATCCCAAATAAATATGTCTACCTGCACATAACAAAAGGGAATTATGTCAGCCATAACTGCTGTGTTGTTCAACAACTAAACACCCTATGTTCAATAAATGACACCCAACCCAATAACATTTAAACCCACTTTGTTCAATAAATGACACCCAGACCCAATAACTGGAATAAATGACACCCAACTCACTCTATTTCTCATTAAAACAGATCAAAGGACATGGATCAACAAATAACCAATCCCCAACCATTAGATCACATCAAATTAAATCCATACCACACATTCAAAATGAAGCCATTGCAATCTATGTGCATCCATGTCCACCAATTAAATTCAAGTCCCCAAAACTATAAAAGAAGTCCACCCACTGTTGAAGTTGCATCTTATGCTTTCAAACTATTCAGCAAACTTGAAGACAACATCACAAAACAATGGCCAATATATCCAAGTTAGTTATATGAATTACAACTCATTCTTCTTATAGTTCTGTTTTCATTGTTTTCATTTATCAGATTTCTTACATGATCTGTCTGGCCATAACTGCTAGAAGGATACCTGGATGGTTTCAAAAACAACCATTGAAAGTCGTTGTTCTTACAGTTCTGTCCATCGGATTACAGTTAACCTTTTTTATACAGAGTTCATGTATGTGTTCTAGCTTATTATGGCAACACTTATTCGATCATCAGCTTCATAGTGATTACATCTTACATATCACAGAGGTTACATATGTCATGTTAGTACTGTAGTCACAACTTGTTTAGCTTATAGGAATTGAACCTATTGAATATAGCCGTATCCATCTAATCAGCCAACTTGGTCATAGCTCTAATTACATCTTATGCTTAAAACATGTTGTTTTTTTTATGTTGAATATGGATATGCTTACCTTATGAACTATGATGAAACGATACAAGCTCTGATCATAGCCCAAGTTGAGTAACTGTTTAGTGATACTAATGAAGCTTGAGACTAGTGATAAGGAACATGTATTACTAAAGGTCTATGTTTCTTACATGTTATGATAGTGTTAATTAGGGATATACCTATACAGATTACTTATAAGTTAGAACAGGTATACTAGTATGATTACAGTCAGAGTACTGGAATTGATGAAACTCGTGTATCTTACTCAATACGTGATCTAGTATGAAGCTAAGTTGTATAAGCTATATAACATAATACATTGAACAAAGTTATGTATCATATTCAATGGATCTCATTCATCTTATCACTAGTAAGCTCTATACACTAAAAAACTCGTATTAGTATCTAAGCATGGTTTTAGTTCACCCTTATCTATGAGTGATCTAGAACAAAGCTCTGTATAATTACATATGTTATATCTATATTAAAGTTGAGTCCAGTCTATTAGGGAGATAACCAACCTGTGATACATGTACTTTATCATATCTATACATGTATTTCTTAGGTTAGTACTGATAGGTCAACCTTTAGATGATGCTACTTATAAAAAATATGTGCTATTACTTATGCCTAGTGTAATGAGAATGAGACAAGCAAGTGATTAGGTAAACAAGCATGGTTAGAAAGAGTCATGTGTAACTACTGTATTCTAATTCCATAGCTTGTCATAAGCTTAGATAAGGTACAAAGGTGACGAGCTAATCAATATACAACATGATATCTCGGGGTTCTCGCTCTTAATCATTCCTATTATATAAATACCTTTTTTCTTATTGGTATATAGAGTACGTTCTCTCCATAATCAATACATATGGATAGACTGTAATCGCTGTATACACATATCCTAATGTAACAAGCTCTGTTTCCTCATTACTTTGATTTCCATGGTTCTACTTATGGCACTAATTCAACCATTAGTAATGCTTACACTCTACTCTATAGGGTAAGTACATATTGAATAGACCTGCTTATTACCTGTATTCCCTAATCTTTAACAGGTATAAGGAAAATGACGTAATTCATACATGTTTACATACCTCATTAGTTTAGCTGTATAAAGCTGTTGAAAGTAAATGGAAAATGATATTTGAAACAACTATCATAGAATCCTACTTGAATCCATATAAAAGTTGCTAAATTGATGAACTATGGATTTACTTGGAATGACATTTGCAAAATTTTGACACTGCCCTATGAAAGTGAAACATTTACTCTCATTATGAAAATAGATGAATACATGGAAAAATAGCTTAATTGCAAAATTTCTTGGATCACTTTGGGTTTGGGTTATAAGAATTTATAAGCAAGTGTTACATTGTCGGTCATTTGGTGCCATTGTCAGCCTACACAACATATGTACTCCACAAAGATCATAAAGAGTTACAATTGGAACTACTGGACTCTTTAAGGAATCTGGCACAGATAGATTTACAAGGGTTTAAAGCAAAAACACTTAGGCTATGTATCAAAACCCCCGATCCATTGTAAGGCTATTAATACATGCAAAAAACAAAATTTCAAATGAATCTAAGCCACATCAACAAGAAACAACATCAGAAACACAAAACAATTTCATCTCCATTACAAAAACGAAATCCCACTTCACCACTGAACCCTTAATTTGCAATGAGAGACTACGAAGTAAGGCAATTCGATTTCCTGTAACATACATGTTGATAATTTCCTGTAATAAAGGAAAAGTATTTTTGCAGAAGTAATAAAGCATAATTTACAAATATTCTAATGTCTAAATGCATGCAATAATTTTACAGGTTGTTGCATCTATGGCAAAAGGAAGTTACTCTGCTCGTACAAGGAGAAGTGGTAGGAGAGTGACAAGGGGTACGCAGCTACGATGCACATCGTCTGATGATGACAGGCCAGCAGATGTCAATGCCATCAATACACCAGGGAACATTGTTGAGGATGACCATGTGGCAGCAGCTGATGTTAACACACCATCAGCGACAGAACCACCATCAACAGCAGTCCAAGGGGCAAGCTCAACTAAAAAGATCAGTGCTATAAGAGGATGGACAAAAGAACAAATGTTGGTTGCAATTGACGACATAGAGTTTCATGGATACTCATTTCGGGCATCTGCAAAAAAACATTGTATTCCTCCCTCATCAATACGTTATTGGATAAATGGACTGACTCATACAAAATGTAGAGGGCATCCTACAGTTATGGCTGAGGAGGAGGAGGCTGAGGTGGTTGAGTGGTGTAAAGAGATGGCCCAACTGGGACATGGGCTAGATTTGATACAACTCAAATCAACAATTGCTCAAATCTGTCAAGGGAGGCCAAACCCATTCAAAGATGGGTTTCCTGGTAAATCATGGTGGTTTGGATTTAAAAAAAGGCATCCAGAACTTGTATTGCGTACTGCTGAGGGCCTTGACAGAGACAGAGCATTAAATTTGCACCCTGCAGTTGTGCAAAAGTTCTATGACACACTTTCTAGTGCTTACGATAAACATTCTTATGGAGCAGACCATATATGGAACTGTGATGAAACAGGTTTACAGGCAGGGAGAATTGTGGCATGTGGTTAATTTCCAAGAGAGGGAGCCGAAATGTTTGCCAAAGATTTTGCCCAAGAGCAGAGAGTGTATAACTATTTTTTGTTTGTCAATGCAATTGTTACTTCAATCCAGGATTTTATCTATTCAAGGTAATAAAAATCAACTGAAAAACTATATACAGAAATGTGAACCAGGTGCATGCATGGTTGCACATCCCCATGCATGGATGACTAAAGAACTGTTTCTAAGTTGGCTTTTTCACTTTGCTGCATCGGTACCAGGTGGCATCTCGTGTAATAACAAACACCTTTTGATATTAGATGGCCATGGGAGCCATATGGTTGTACAAACAATTAAGGAAGCAAACAATTTAGGAATCGATCTATTGACATTGCTAGCTCATACCACTCATAGACTGCAACCCCTTGATGTTAGTGTGTTTGGCCCTTTCAAGAACTATTTCAGGTCAGAGCGCACTGCATGGATGGCAAAGAATCCAGGGGTTGAGATGAAAAGGTTTGAACTAGCAGAGCTTGCAAGTAAAGCTTTTAAAAGGGCTTTGACACCATCAAATATCAAGGCTGGCTTTAGGAGGACAGGAATCTAGCCACTGAACTATGATGCTCTTATGGATGATAATGGTTGTAGCCAAGCGTTTCATGTGGATGGCCAAGAAGAAGGGAATGCCCAAACAGGTGTTGAAGTGCAAGAAGTAGATGACCAAGATGATGTTGTTGCAGCTGGTAATATGATTTCCTTGTCTCAAGGACAGTTATATGATGAAGATGATGAAACTGTATGTGGAACACAATATAACAATGAAAAAATTCGCAGTAACATGGAGATCGTTCCACCAACTCAAGAACATGAAATTCCTGTTGTTGATATTGTTAATGATATTGTTGAACATGCAGTTGACAATGACCAATTGACATTGCCAAGCCATGTAACCCTACCTTCATGGCTAGTAGAAGCAATGATCATTATGAATGCACATAGTGTCTCAGCAACCAATGAAGAAAGCATGAACATGCCCTCATAACCAGCAGAATTGAATAGTGAAATTGTTCATTTTTTTGTGGACAATAGATCAATGGAAGAAGATGAAGGACATAATGAGGCATCAAATTAAGATAATGATATAGTTCAATTAGTTTCAACAGATACTGAAAGGGAAGTACCAAGAAATGACATGCAGGTGGGAGGGGTGGAGAAGACACTTGGACGGTTCCTAAAGCTACCAGTACAGAGAGTATCAATGAAAAAAAGCAAGGTGCACCGGGTAGTCTTCGTCTGGGCCGAAGCTCATAGTTACTCACCTTAGAGGACTATATAAACCTGTTAGTTGAGTCTGAAAAAAATAAATTTGAAATGCAAGAATTAATACAGAAAAAGAAGGATCTAGTCAAGGAGAAGAAAGCAGTAAGGATTGTTGCAGCACAACATCGAGCAGATGAAAGGATTGAAAGAGATAAAGCAAGGCAAGTTAAGGACCAACAAAATCAAATGGCAAGACAGGAAAAGGAAAAATGAAAGGCACAACAAATGCTTGAAAAGGAACAAGGGATGATCAATATGGTTGACAATGATACAAGAATAACTAATGAAATAGGATTATTTCAAACTCATTGGATTCCATTGTAGATAATACACCATTATTCCAAGATCTCATAAACATTCAAGTGCCTAGCTATCAAACTGAGGGTTTACCCACTTGCCTTATTCCTACCAGACTTGGTGCCAATTCTATGTATGCTCATTACACACCTCCACTTAATGCAGGGGTCAGTAGTGCAAATGTGAGGTATGGGTACTCAATACCTCCATGGTTGGAAGCTGCAAATTGGAGTCAATCATATGGCAGCAATCAACCATTTCCTAATCAACACTTGACAAGTAGGCCAACCTACCTGGCTCAAGAAGGTAACTCGGGGAGTTTTGGCACTCAAGATTCTCAGGGCCATAAAGAATAGGGGTGTCATATGTTTTTGTTTGTAACCACATTATGATGTGGATTTTGGATGGATTGTGTCTTTTTCTTGTCACAGAAACATTCTGGCTTACAACCTAGGTTGTTTTATTACTTTGAAACACTAACAACATTATGGTTCTATGCATTCACTACACTTAAAATCCAACATCATCTTGGTTGGTTGTAAAGCAGTTTTATTTGCGAGCTAAGCACAAATGATATCAGTCCACAAAAGATGCTACAATGATAACTTAGATACTTATTCCCCTTTTGCAATTGTTATGTCAATTCATATTATGTCTTGGGGCATCTTTTTCCACTGCAAAGATGAACAATATTTCACAAAATAAATCACTTAATACTTCACCATTAGCTTCAAAATGATGCTCCCAAGACTGATAAGTGATTTCTTATGGATATTAAACCTTAGAAAATTGATTTCTTCTTACTGAAACAAGTACACCAGATCTCGAAAAGCATATTTCAGATATCAGAAAACATATACCAGACCTTAGAAAAGCACTTGGAAAGTCACCAACAGAAAAACATATGACTTTATTAGCCTCTTATGGTCAATGTGCAATGGTCTTGGGATTATTATTATTGTCTTATGGTATTTATTAAGTCACAGTAGCAATATGCTTCAGATCTAATTATTCATTGCAGTCAACAAGGATCATAGAAAGCAGGCCACTGTAAGCAGTTTTTCAACTTTGAAAGAATAACCTAGATCTAAGTAAGCTTACCTACAAGCACATACTTTTGTAAAATATCTTAACTCTCAAACACATCCATCTTCTACTGAATATAGAAAGAAGTTAATACACAACAATAGCTCAAAACCAAAACTGAACTAAACTTAAAGCCTACACAACATATGTACTCCACAAAGATCATAAAGAGTTACAATTGGAAGTAGTGGACTCTTTGAAGTCATTTTCTTCATTTTTGAAGTAATTATTATTTAAATTTGCTGAATAAAACCTGAAACACTGAGATAATAAGACACAGAGCTGCAAATAAATTCTCAACCATAAATAAGTAAATAAATCCAACAAATCTGATTTTAATATAATCAAATATGTAGTCATATATAGTTCTAAAATAATTGAGCCAAGAATTGTTCCAAGGAAACGAACAAAATGCATGTGATAGACAAAATTGAATGGCATAGGCAGACATGGGAGATAGTCTTTAGGAACCTAACCCAAGCTACTGCAAGCACTAATAAATTATATCGAATGGTACAGAAGCTTGAAAGACAGTTGAAACAATAAAAGATAAGTCAATAGGGCCAGATTTGTTAAATTACATGAGTTCGAACATAAAATAATCTCTTTGGGCACATCTAAACTCAAAAATCCGAAGCACTTAAATTGAAGGATGAGTCATTCGATCGCTTATTCAAATCCAATATTACCATCCTCTTGCCTATCCCATATTTTGGAAACTCTTTGATGATGATAAAGAGTGTAAGGTTTTTAATATTGCAAACCTATCATGGAGGAATTTGGTTACACAAGAAAATTCCCATAAATGCAAAGGATATCCAAGGAGGAATAGGATGTCATTAAAACATTCTCTGTTCACACTCCAATATTGAAAGGCAGCCTATAATACGGTAGGGCCTTGAAGCATCACAATCTCCTGGTGGATAAGCGAAGAGGTGTAGTAAAAATAGCAGATCTTGGCCTCGGAAGAGCATTTGCAATTCCTATTAAGAAATATACACATGAGGTGAGTGCTTTAACTGCATTTTCCACATTTGCTACTGGTTTTTGTAGAAATTTTGTCCTCGCTGATTTTAGAGATGGTTTGGTTCTAGTTTCTTGGTGAATAATATCTAATTTTTAGCACTAAGGTTAGAGGTTTCGGGTGTTCAACTTCTTGTTGGACGATTTGGCCTTTTAGGATCAACCCTTTGCAGAGCATGTCAGACTCACATTTTCTGTATTCATATGTTGGGAATAGTCCACATTTGCTTCTGGGTTTAGCAGGAAATTTGGTCGTTCCTAATTTTGGTCGTTTAGGTTTCATAGTGTATACCATTTAACTTCCAGGTATAAGGGAAGAGGTTTAGGGTTTTTGGACATATAGGATTACTGTCATAGGCTAAGGATTCAAATCGTATTTGTAACCCTTTTCTTTCTAGAGTGGGGACGTAAGACCAGGTTTGACCCTTTGCTTGGCCTTTCAGAAGCAACCCTTTATAGAGCTTGTTAGACCTCTCGATCAAACAACATAAAATTTAATGCGATAACAAGTTTGGATTATTTCGGGAGTTACAATGCTGAGTGGGTTATTGCTTGTAACTTTATATATCCTCTTCATAAAACTTACCTTCATAGCTTTCTATATTACAAAGGAATAAAAAAGGGTTGAGGGTGGAGAAATCTTCTTATCATTATCATGACAAGGTTCTTTCACCTTTGACAAACTAGTGGGCTCGTGCTGTAGATTGTCGCTCTCTGGTACAGGGCTCCTGAAGTTCTTTTGGGGGCTACTCACTACTCTACACCTGTAGACATCTGGTATGTTGGTTGTATATTCGGTAAGCATTTTTAGACAGATTACTTGGATGTTTCAATTTGTTGAGTCATATGTCTACTAGGGTGTCTGACATGAAAACTATTCTCAATTTTGCAGCTGAAATGGTCAGAATGCAAGCCCTATTTATATTTAGCACCATTATATTAGAAAACAGCACAAGACCTTAACACCGAAAAGCTACAACATATTTTCCATATGTTCCGAGTCTCACACTAGCTACAAGCTTTGGAGATGGCAACCAAAACCAAGCTGCCATTAGAATCCAATTTTCTTAATTTTAAACTTCTTGTCACACCAAATCCAAGGCTCTCAGCTAGCATTAAATGGTGTCCATACACCATAATATGTAGCTCAAAAAAGTTAAAAAGGAAAGAAACATCAGCAATAATTGAGTTATTTCTGTTATAAAAAACCCCAAGGGTAGCTTCCAAAAACAAAATGCCAGAAAGGTTACAACATATTGCCAGAAAGGTTACAACATAACTGCTCTGAAGAGTGGTACTCAAAGCAGCCAATAAATTATACCTTCAACAAAACCAAACTACTACTCAAAGCTGCCAATAAATTATATCTTCGACAAAACCAAAGGGCTGCTACGAAGTAACAAACCTGCTTTTAGAAATGTTTGTGAAGCCTTTCCAAGAGAAGAGAATAGAGATGGGAATAGAGAGTTATAAAGCACTTAAATTCAATACGCAAGGTAAAAGATAGTGCTATAAGACGATAACTTGGAGATTCTGAAGTACAACAACTTTTCAAGATTTTTAGGTTAACATTTGACAAAAAAAAAGAGACACTCTATCTTTATATACAGGTATTACTTTTCTCAAAACCCAACAACATCCCATGGATTAATTGACAAATCCCGAAACCTATCTCCAAATTTAACAAAAATTCCAATAAACCAGGTGAGGTGTTGAGAAACACACGGTGAGGTGTTGAAAAACACTTCAGAAAATGGCTAGTAGGATTAAAATCCTACCGGATAGAAGCCATAAGTCCAGAGCTCGCCGAATCCATAAGTCCAGAGCTCGCTACACATTCGGCATACCTTCTCCAGTGCTCGCCAGGCCTACCACACCTGCAACAAGTGGGAAAAATGAGCAAATATGCAAATGGAGAAAAAAAACCCCAAAAACCACACAAATACCACCAAAAACTGCAATTACATGTAAATTGGTACTGGCTCCTCCCCAAACAGCGAATAACGCGAATTAAACAACCACCCAAGAAACCCTAAACCACCTGCGGTCCAGACTGAACATCAATTGCAGGCGGAAAACCACAAGAACAATAGGAACCCTGTTCCAACCATGGATTCGTGCAAGCAAGCAATGGTGGACATGAGCTCAACCATGGCAGACATCATGTGCAGGTAATGGAGCCCTCCCGTGCCATCGTCGACGGAGGGATTCAAACAAACACTGGAACCGAACAGAAAACCCACAGGCAAACCAGTGGGCGGGAGGTCGGCAGGTGAAGTTTTAATGGTTGACATGCTGCAGAACAGGTGGCTCTCCAAGCTAGATGTGTGTCATACACCGTCGCGTGTCGTCCACGTGCCTGTCCGCCAGGTGGAGGGGAGGGTGCACAGGTAATGGCGTCCCTCCCCTATATTATATTTTTGCATATAATTTCATGTTATTTAATTTAAATTTAAATATTTACACTATTTATGCGTTGGAAATTAATTCAGCTTTAAATGCATAATAATTTGTAACATGTTGAAGTGCATTTGTAGTTGTAGATGATATATTGATAAAGCCTTTATACTCGTAGGTAATTACCTTTTATTTTTTACTAATTAGATTTACTTTTATATGAATGGGATATATTTAATATTAAAAAAAAATTATATAAAAATCGTAATATTTATATATAGTGTAGTTTTAAGAGTTAGTTTAATTGGATGAAAGAGATTAGATAATGTTTTTGGAGTGTGTTGTTAGGGTTCTGGCTATTTTCTATTTCTTCTATTGATTGGTTTTTTTAGGTTTCGTCTTTCTGGGGTCTCGTAGCTGGAACCTTAGTCGTCACGACCCCCTCTCTGCATCCAACATTTGGGTTCGATCGTGTTGGCTTTGGTGAGTTCATCCTTTCACTCATTGATGTGGTCAGTGGGTCTTTGATCTACATTCACCTGCATGTTGGTATATGGTGTGGCTTATTTTGGTGTTTGTGGCTTTGTTTGTTTTCTCGTTGGGGTGTGTGTGCAGAGTTGAGGGAGCGTGTGCGGAGTTGAGGGAGTGGGCTCGATTATGACGATCTCCTCTCACAAACACCCATGTTTTGTGTCTCTTTACATGTTGGACCTTTGTTGCTACAGACATTCACTGATCCTTTGTACCGTTTCCTACCTAGGTGATTTTTTTGTGAGTTTTTGTTGGCCAACTGCTAGTTTTTACATGGAGGCCTCTATGCTTGTTTTGTTGGGACATCATTTTGGGCTATATTTTTTATGGCCCCTTTGGTTTTTTTTCATTGTCAAGCACGGGTGCCCTTTTTTGGTTATGTGGGTTGGCCTTTTGGTTGATTAACTGAACATACTAGCCTCATGTGGGATTGAGGAAGATACAAGGGAATGCACTAGAGGTGCATTTTTCTTTTCTTTTCTTTTTAAAATCAATTTATGAATGAAAATACGGGTATTTTTCTAGGAAAAAATAGGTTAGCTCCCATTGTTAAAACACCTTGCTAATGGGAGGTCACACAGTCAATTCTTCTTGATGCTCTTGGGGTTAGGCTCTGCTAGTGAGTCGGTAAAAGGTGATCCCTTTAAGTGGATCTATTTAGATAGTTTTCATAGATGCACTGACCACTAGGGATGGAATTTGATAGAATAATTTCCTATCACCAATTAAAAATTTGCAAAACCGTCAAGATCCTTCTTTAAAAATGTGAAGACGGGCCATAAAGGTGTGAAAAGCGTCAAATTTAATGAATAAGTCCATTTTGAAATTCCAACCCTAACAACCATTGCCTCCAATATCTATAAACCACACATAAAAAATAATAATGTTTAGAGTAGATTCTTTCGAGAGATCACATCGAATAATTTCTTGGAGCCAACGTTTCAAACCCTCTACTATGGTTCATCATCAGGGTAAAGGTGGAGTATCTGATCTAACCTTAACATTGCATATATATATATATGTGTGTGTGTGTGTGTGTGTGTGTAGATGTTTCAAAGAAAATAAGGAAAATGATCTGTTAGAAAGTCAAAAAATCAAAAAATTAAAAATTAAATAATTTTTTTAGTCAAAATAAAGTGAAACAAAACGTTTAAAAAGCTAAATTTATGGAGAAAATAAAGGAAGTAAAAACTAGGATCAATAAAAATTATTAAAATAAATAAATTTAATTTTTTTTTAATAAAAAATAAAATAATAATGAAATAATAACAATTATTATTTATTAATAAATAAATAAATAAATTTATTTATTTAATGAACAAAATAATAAAAATGGAGACTAAAACAAAAAAACCTAGGAATGGGATCTAGTTGCTGCTAATCTTCCAACCTTCATCCCTATTCAGATTGTTACCATGTTTCTCAATTTCTAAAGCTTCCCTAAGCTTCCTATGATAGAAGTGATCAATTTTGGCTAAAACCCAGGAATCCTCAATACATATGTTGTTGGAAATTGACAACTAATTATGTAAATATGGGTAAAAAAATGTATTAGTTACTGCCAAGTTAGTTTTATATCGAAACAACAGTTTTGTAACGGAGGAGACTCTTATAAAACTAATGAATGCTCGAACTATTATAATGAAAGAGAATCATTATTGGTTTAATAGAAAATCCAATCCCTTGCCCGTGGATGTTTCCTTGACACCCTGTCAAGGTTTTACCACATAAATCTTGTGTTCACTTGTTTGCATTCAGTTTTCATTCAATTTCTTTGCCTTTCTTTCTTGGTTAATCAACTGCTTCTAGCCAACAATTGGTATCGAAGCATCATATTACCCTGTCCATAGTAGTGAAGGGGAAAAGGAGACACTGGTTCAAATTAATGAAGCAGCAACATTAGCTAATGTAACAGGGACCCACGGGAGCCGCGGAACCCATTATCGCACATTTTTCATACCCTCTCGAAACTCTGAGCCCTTCGACGCACTTTGTTCATACCCTCTCAAAATTCTGAGCCCTTCGACGCACTTTGTTTATACCCATCGTCAGTATTCAATTGCCCCTACGAGAAGCAACGTGCTACCGACCTTGCAAGCGTGTGTTGCAACCTGCAGAACCTTTTGACACATTTCATACGTACTGTCAGTACGCGATTTCCCATTATAGAAGCAACCTGCTACTGACTAAGCAAGCATGTGAAAAAAGAAGAGGCAATTAATTTGAACCAGGTGAAGGTTGCCGCTTCATTTTATGATTGCTAGAGGTGAGTTGAAAGGCTATCGCTTTAAGTGAAGAACAGAGAAAAGCGATGCTCTATTTGAAGTTTGTAATAGAGGACAATTTCTGTTGTGAACTGCTTGGCCAAGAGAAGTCTGATGTTGTTGTTAGAGGAAGGGAACCTGCTGCGTTTAATGAAGGAAAAAAGAGTCGTTGTTTCATAAAGAGACCTTCCATCAACAGAAAAATCCAGGTAATTTTTTTTTGTTGTTTTTGTTGAACCAGAAATATGATTTCTATTGAGCGTTATTGAGCGCTGGTGAATTTGAGAGGAAAAAAAATAGGGTTTGATGTTTTTGGGGCAATTTCAAGAAATTTTTTAAGAGAATCTGTGGATGATGTTTTGAAAAGAAATTCTGGAAATTAACTAAGACAATTTTTGGAAATTTCTTAAGAGTTAAAATAAAAAGGGGCAACATAATTAGATTTTGTGTAGAAAATAAATTCAGAAAGAAATTTTGATTTGTGTAGAAAATCAAAATCAAAAAGAAATTTTCAAAACACTAGCTGGAAGAAGGAAAATAAGAACATTTTAGTTGAAAAACTGAAACCCTAGGAGGAAATAAATGGACAAGATGACGAATGCAAAGTTCAAGGTGGAGAAATTCACCAGCAAGAACAACTTTGCTTTATGGAAACTGAAAGTTATGGATTTGTTGGTGCAACAAGGGTTGCACAAAACATTAGAGGGGGCAAATAAGAAACCTGTTAGCATGATAGAGTTGAACTGGGAGGACTTGGATGTCTGAGCTGTCAGTACCATCAGGTTATGCCTGGCGGATGAAGTTCTTTTCAACATTGTTGAAGAGAGTACAACTGCATATTTATGGGAAAAACTATATATGACAAAGTTGTTAACCAATAGAATTTATTTGAAAAGACAATTTTATAGTCTTCTGATGAAGGAGGGTTCAAAAGTTGCAGAACATTTAAATATTTTTAATACACTTATATGCCAATTATCAGATATTGAAGTTAAAATTCAGGAAGAATACAAAGTTATAACCTTGTTGTGTTATTTGCCCGAGTCGTGGGACCACTTCGTAACTTCAATCAGTTTGAGCACCGTTGATTCTTTGAAATTTGAATTAGTTGTGGGAGCTCTCTTGTCTAAAGAAGTACGAAGGAAATCCAACAATGAAACAGCTACACCAGAAGCCATGATAGCTAGAGGACGGTCAAAGGAAAGAGGAGAAAAAACAAGGGGGTCTTCCAGATCTAAATCTAAGGGAAAGAAGTGTAAGGCAAAATGTTGGCATTGCAATAAAATTGGACACCTTAAGAAAGACTGTTGGAAACGAAAAGAGTCTGATAACCCAAAGAAGGAAGCAAATAAGACTGATTCAGGTATGATAGATGAAGTTTTATCTACTAAAGAATTATGTAAGATAGATGAAACATTACTTGTATGTAATGTCTCTCAGGATTTTAAAAGTTGGTTGTTAGACTTTGGTGCTTCTCATCGCATGTGTCCACACAAAAATTGGTTTACTTCATATGAAGATGTACATGGTAGTTCTGTGTTTATGGGTAATAATGTATCATGTCAGACTGTTGGAATGGGAAATATTAGGATTAAAATGTATGATAACATAGTTAGAACATTAACTAGCATTAGACATGTACCTACATTGAAGAAAAAAATGATTTCTTTGGGAGTTTTGGATTCGGATGGTTATAAGTTTACAGGTCAGAATGGAGTGTTGAAAGTCTCTAAAGGTGCCCTAGTTGTTATGAAAGTAGAAAAAGTCGAAAATCTTTACAGACTCAAAGGAAGTACTCAGGTAAGTGAAGTAGCGATTGTGTCAGAGAAAGAAGAAGAAGGTACTTGCTTATGGCATCAACGATTGGGTCACATGAGCGAGAAAGGTCTTTAGGTACTAATGAAACGTAAATCACTTCCTGATTTGAAATCCTTGAAGTTGGATTTTTGTAAACATTGTGTGTATGGAAAACAGTGTAAAGAGAGATTTAAAACTGCAAGTCATAATAATAAAGAAATTTTAGACGATATTCACTCTGATCTGTGGGGACCATCTCCTGTTGTATCGTATGGAGGTGCTCTATATTTTTTAACGTTTATTGATGATTTCTCCCATAAAGTTTGGGTCTTTATGCTGAAAAAGAAAGCTGATGTATTCAATGTCTTTAAACAATTTAAAGAAATGGTAGAAAAAATAACAGGGAAATCAATTAAATGTTTAAGAACTGACAATGGTGGTGAATTTACTTCATTAGAATTTGAACAATAATGTAAGGATGAAGGAATTGTTAGACACAAAATTGTTGTTTATACTCCTCCACAAAATGGTGTTGCTGAACGTATGAATCGATCTCTTATGGAAAGAGCCAGAAGCATGATCAACAATGCTAAAAGACAAAAGGAGTTGTGCGCAGAAGCAATATCCTCTACTTGTTACTTAGTTAACAGATCACCTTCAGTAGCAATTAATTGTAAAATTCCTGAAGAAGTTTGGTCAAGTCAGTCCTGTGATTATTCACATTTAAGGGTATTTGGTTGTGATGCTTATGCTCTTATTCATAAAAATCAACATTCAAAATTAGATCCAAAATCAAAATGTTATGTCTTTGTTGGGTATGACTATGCGGTGAAAGGATATAGGTTGTGGGATCCTACGTCAAGAAAGATAGTCATTAGCAGAGATGTAACATTTGATGAATCTTCTTTTTTAAAAGAAAATGTTGAAATAATTGAACAAGAACAGGTATCCCCAAATCAACAAATTCAGTTGGAGGCTAGACCTTTCTTTGAAAGTCAAAAGGAAGAAGAGATTTCTGGAGGAAAAGGTCTTGAAAATACAAAGGAAGTTGTTGAAGTTTTTGAACCAGTTCAACAACCAGTCACTCTAAGAAGGTCTACAAGGGAAAGGAAAATTCCCAAAAGATATGAAGATTCTGCTTCATCTTTTGCTTTGATTACTGAATATGGGGAACCTTCTTGTTATCAGGAAGCAGTAGATAATACGGATAACAAAAAATGGAAAACAACTATAGAAGAAGAAATGGATTCCTTAGCCAAGAACAATACTTGGGATCTTATAGAACTTCCTGAAGGGAGAAGTGTTGTTGGATGCAAATGGGTCTTCAAACTAAAGTGGAAAGTTGATGGAAGTATTGAAAGGTATAAGGTGAGACTGGTAGCAAAAGGGTATTCTCAGGTTGAAGGTATCAACTTTCATGAGATTTTTTCACCAATTGTAAAACTTGTTTCTATTTGTACTGTGTTGGCACTAATGACATTACTTAACCTTGAGTTAGAACAATTAGATGTTAAAACAACTTTTCTACATGGTGATTTGGATGAAGAGTTATATATGGAACAACCAAAAGGTTTTGTACAAGGTCATAGAAGAAGATTAGTTTGCAAGCTCAGGAAATCATTATATGGCCTGAGGTAGTCTCCCAGGCAATGGTACAAGAAGTTTGACTCCTTCATGGTGAGCCAGAACTTTATTAGAAGTGAGTATGATCATTGTGTATACTTTAAGAATTTCAGTGGCATATTCATTATCTTAGTTTTGTAAGTTGACGATATGCTTATTGCAAGCAAAAGCATGGAAGAGATCAACGGGTTAAAGGCTCAGCTCTCTAGGACATTTGATATGAAGGATCTTGGAGCAACAAAACATATATTGTGCATGGAAATACACAAAGATGGGAAAAATGGTAAGCTTTGGTTATCACAATAGAAGTATGTGGAGAGAGTACTTGAAAAGTTCTATATGAACAATGTGAAACCTGTTAATGTTCCATTAGCTTCCCATTTTAAGCTTTCTTTGGTTTTGAGTCCTAGAACTGATGAATAAAAGCAATATATGTCTCATGTACCATATGAAAATGTTGTAGGAAACTTAATGTATGCGATGGTATCTACAAGACCTGACATTTCACATGCAGTTGGAGTTGTCAGCAGGTTCATGGCAAATCCATGTGAAGAACATCGGCGAGCAGTGAAATGGGTGCTTCGATATCTAAAGGGCACAAGTGACCATTCCATCATCTTTAATGGTAGTGAAGGATCAGTCTGCATATATGTAGATGTTGATTATGTAGGTGATTTGGACAAAAGGAGATCTACTACAGGTTATGTCTTTACTCTTGCAGGTGGAGCAATTAGTTGGATGTCAAAGCTTCAAGAAACAATTGCGTTGTCCATTACTGAAGCAGAATATATAGCTGCTTCAGATGCCACTAAAGAAGTAATTTGGTTAAAGGGTCTACTTGATGAGATTGGAAGGACGCGGGAGAGAGTGAATGTACTCTGTGACAGTCAGAGTGCTATTCACTTGGCTACAAATCCAGCTTATCACAGCAAGACCAAGCACATTGATGTAAGGTATCATTTTCTGAGACATGTGATTGATGGCAGAAAAGTAGCTCTCAAGAAGATCCATACACGGGAAAATTGTGCAGACATATTCACAAAGCCAGTTACAGTAGAGAAGTTGCGATGGTGTTTAGCTTCTCTTGGCTTATAGAAGAGATGATGAATGGGCATGGGCAAGGGATTAGGAAAATTGTTGTCAAGGTGGAGTTTGCTGGAAATTGACAACTAATTATGTAAATATGGGTAAAAAAATGTATTATTTACTGCCAAGTTAGTTTTATACCGAAACAACAGTTATGTAATGGAGGGGGCTCTTATAAAACTGATGAATGCCCGAACTATTGTAATGAAAAAGAATCATTATTGGTTTAATAGAAAATCCAATCCCTTGCCTCGTGGATGTTTTCTTGACACCCTGTCAAGGTTTTACCACATAGATGTTGTGTTCACTTGTTTGCATTCAGTTTTCATTCCGTTTCTTTGCCTTTCTTTCTTGGTTTCTTTCTTGGTTAATGAACTGCTTTTGGCCAACATATGTGGTGTTTAGTATTAGACTCATGTTCTGCTAAGGCAGACGAGCGAGATCTATTATGCTTAATATCTTCGACCTGCTCTTGGATCCTTTGCTTGATAGGGCTACCCGGTTCTCCAATATAGGGTGTTCCACATGAGCAAGGGATTAAGTAAACACTTTTCATATCTTTTGGTTCAACACGATCCTTGACAGGCTTAAGGGAGCTACAGATAGTGCTGAGGGGCTTAAAGGATGCGTGCACCTTATTCTTACTTAGAATGTGTGCCATCTTGTCAGTGGTTCCTTGTATGAAAGGAAGTTGCACGTAGTTCATAAAACTAAGGGGATCCTTTTTGGCTTAGGTTTGAGGCTAGCTTTTCCAAAAGCTTTGAGACCTATGTGTCTATTATAACCATTATCTTCAAAAACTCCAAGCATATGTGATTTTTCACTTTCAAAGTGACTCTCATCAGAAATCCTCAGAGCTCTAGTGGCTAAGGTGTTGAGAACCCTAGGTTTCTTAGGAGGATAGTAATCGGAGCTAGCATGCAGGTACTGCTCAGTATAATTAAAATACAAATTAAATTATGAGTGGTGAAGTCTTCGTCTAGATGGCCAAAGTCCATCACTTGCTTTTATTTATTTTCTTTTGAGAAACAACACAACAGATACTCATTAGATTAACAACTCTTCTCTTTATGATATACAAAATAAAGTGATGAAATAATAATGAAGGTGGGAATTCCAATGAGATTGGAATTTTATAAGATTATGTCTATGACATGATATTTTGCATAGTTATAGTTTAATGAGGCTATAATTTGGTTTGGAAAATAATGGAAATTTTGGTAAGATTTAAGAAAATCTAACTGAAATACGCTCTTAAATGTTTATTTTTATTTTTATTGTTCACCAGAGTGAGAATTTTGTCTTTCAATCTAAATTGTGGGTAGACATTGCCACATTCCACTAGGTACAATCGGGCTTGAACTCATGCTACTTGAGACACAAATCGTGAACCATACCACTTCATTTGAGCTTAGTTTCTTTGAGAATTGGGGAATCAAAATGATTGAGCATATATGTGATGGATAAAATATTTTGTAAAACCTTTATAATCTAGATATTTTTTAATGAGAAAACAAAATTACTGAACATATCTATGATGGGTAGTAAAATTTGTAAAACATTTATAATTTGGATATGTGTTGGAGTTAAATGTGAAGTACTAGCTTTATGGAGCGGATTAATGATTGACAAATATCAGAGTTTATGAGAATTCATGATATAATGGTTTTTGGTGATTCCTTGAATATAATTCACCATTTATATTTAGGATATCTCCCCTAAAATGCAAAATTAAATCAAAATTTCAAGCAAAATTATTAGTCATATTAACATATATCCAAGCAGAAATGATTTAATATTTTCGAATCAAACAACTCCCAAACTTATCACATAGTTAATTTGCAACCATGACTAAATCAAATATAATTTTAATAATAAAAAACACAAAAAAAAATACTAAAAATAATAATACTACTACACAAAATTGATTTATATATATATATATATATATATATTTTATTATATATATAATTTTTTTATGATAATAAATGTTATACGTCTAATAAATTATATATTTTTAATAATTAAAAATATAAATATATTAAGTGTGCCCGTCAAGGATCAAGAAGACGAAAGTCCATCCATTGTCTTTATTTCTTTTCTTTTGTTTCAAACAATATGGACGAGTTAAATTATGAGTGGTTAAGGAGTTAAATTATGAGTGGTTAAGGTCTTTCAGGAAGGAATCTTCTCTCGGTATAAAATAAAATAATGAAGGAATTTTAACGAGGTTGGAATTTAATAAGAAAATGTTTATTATTTAGTATTTTCTCATTATTTGGTTATTTATTTGAATTTATTTGAATAGAGATTTAAATATAATTTTTTTTATAATTTGGATAGTTGTTGGAGGTAAATGTTAAATATCAATATTATGAGTAAATTAATGATTTACCAGTCAATTTCATTGAAATATGTTTTATATCAAGGTTTAGTTGTTTTTAGTGAGATTTTTTGGAAGCTTTTTAAATTTTTCTAAAATCAGGCATGAATTTATTAAAATCACAAACTTGATGGATAACCTCTACACAATTGAGGTGCCCTAAGAGTTTTTCAGGGTGTTGAATTCATATATACGATCAAAAAACTAGTTTAAATCACACAAATCAAGATTTCACCTCAAATTTTTCTACCCAATCTGGACACGAAAAGTCAAAAAAGTCGCACTAAAAACAACTCTGTAAGGCAAATTGTGAAATCACAAGCTTGATGGGTAACCTCTACACAATTGAGGTTCCCTAAGAGTTTTTCAGAGTGTTGAATTCATATATATATAGTCAAAAAACAAGTTTAAATAACACAAATCAAGATTTCACCTCAAATTTTTTTGCCCAATTCCGAAAGTCAAAAAAATCGCACTAAAAACAACTCTGTAAGACAAATTGTGAATTTAGGAATTCATGAGGGGATTTTATTTTGTCATTCCTTGAATATAATTCACCATTTATATTTAGGATATCTTCTCTAAGATACAAAATTAAGTCAATTTTTCAAGCAAATTATTAGTTATATTAGTCTATCCCCAAGAAAAAAGATCTCCATGTTCTCAGATCAAACAATTCCAAAGTTGATCACATAATTAATTTAAAGAAATTTTTAAAATTATAATAAATATATCATATACATTAATAAATTTATTTAAATTTAAATATTTAATAGTTAAAAATATATACTAATTAAAAATAATTATATAAAACTTTAATATCTTAAAATGTATTTCCTTATATGGGAATTGAACATACAAGGGGAAAATCCAATTCATTTAAATTGATCTTCATATGGTAACCATCAAGGATATGTGTAATGTAAACATTAAGTATGTTGGTAAAATATAATCCAAATTTAAGTCTGAACGAGGGAATTAATAATTAAAAATGTTAGTGGTGAGGCCAAGAAGACTAAAGTCCATCCCTTGATTTTATTTCTATTCTTTTGAGAAACAATCAAGTACATAATCATTAAATTATGAGTGGTTAAAATCTTCCAAGAAGAAATCTTCTCTTTGGACGATATAAATAAAGTAATGAATAATAATAAAGGTGAGAAACTTTATTTTAGGTTGGAATTTGATCAGAAATTGTCTGTCACATGATATTTTGCATATCATATCATATAATGGGGATTCAAACTTGGAATTTGACGGGTTGTAGTTTGCTATTGTAATTTGGATTTAATAAATATGTATTAAAATTACATGTCAACTATGACTTGTTAGAAAATATGGAGTTTGTTGGATTGAAACTTGAATTTATTCGATATTTGTCAAAATTCAAAGCAACAAAGATAATAAATTCAAGTTGTTTTTAGTGAGAGTTTTTTGGAAGTTTTTCCAATCAGGTCGAATTTCTCTAAAATCTAGCAAGCATTTATTGAAATCACAAGCTTAATGGGTAATCCCTACACAATCAAATTGCCCTAGAAATTTTCAGGATGTTGAATCCATTTATTCAATCAAAAAATAAGTTTAAATAACACAAATCAAGATTTCACCTCAAAATTTTCAATTAAATTCCAACAATGAAAAATCCAAAAAATAACACTAAAAATAACTCCTAATACATTTTGTTTAAAAATTCACATTATAATTTATATCAGTTGTATCTTGCAAGTTGTACAAATCAGCGTTCACTGTGTTCGCGTTATTTCTAATTTATATGATATTAATTACCAAAAAAATTCATACCATAATACCTATTACCACATAATTATTACAGACCCTAACATCCTTTTATTTTATCACAAAGAAATTATGGTTCAAAGTGCGGAGGGTTTACTCTGCACCCCGTTTTTAACAAATCAGATGAATTGATGGCCAAATAGAACTATGTAGAAAGTCTCTGACTACAACCTGGATCTCAGTACCACCAGTGTCTCAATTTTCAATGAATATTTCACTGCAAGTTATAGCTCAATAAGGGTACACTATTTGATACTACTCAATTTTCTATGAATACTTGATTGCAAGCTAAACATCATTAGGAGTACAATCGTCCCTCAATTTTCCCATGAATACTTGACTGCAATGACATAAACTAATCATTCCATTTACCACCCGTCACTCGCTACTTAACTTCATTCCATTTGCCACCCGTCATTCGCTATTTAACTTTGGAGTATGTATGGTTTAAAAGGATTGGAGTATGTATTGTACACAAACTTTATATTTTATAAAATATTTCATATATATTATATTTTTAATAAAAATTTTATGTTATTTAATTTAAAATTAAAACTATTTGCATTATTTTTTGCGTTGGAAATTAATTCAGCATTAAATGCATACCAAATTTGTAATATGTTTGAGTTCATTTGAATGTCATGTATTTTAATGTTAAATATTTTATAAAATATTTTATATAAAAATTTTAATAATTATACAAAGTGTAATTTTAAGGGTTAGTTTAATGGGAGGAAAGAGATTAGAAAGAGGGTTTTTGGAAAGATTTTTTAGGGTTTTAGTAATTTTCTATTTCTTTGGTTGATTGGTTTTTTTAGGTCTGTTGGCTGCTGTGACTCTTTATTTGTATTCCATGCTTGGGTTTGATGGTGTTGCTTTAGGTGCAGTCATCGTTTCACTCGTTAATGTCGTTGGTGGGTTGTTGCTCTACATTCACATGTGGTGTGGTTCATTTTGGGGTTTGTGGCTTTGTTGATTTGCTCGTTGGGGGTGTGTGTGGGGAGTTGAGGGAGCGGCCTCGATTGTGGTTGTCTCCTCTCACAAATGCCCTTATTTTGTGCCTCTTTATCTGTTGGTCCTCTGTTACCATGATCGTTCGATGATCCTTTGTATTATTTCCTACCTAAGTGATTTGTTGTGGGATTTTGTTTGGCAACTTTTTCCATGGAGGCCTCTATGCTTGTTTAGTTGGGGCATGTCTGCTAGGTGACCTGTGCCCAGCTAATCGTTTTGGGTTATATTTTTTATGGCCCCTTTGGGGTCGTTTTGGGCTATATTTTTTATGGACCCTTTGCGGTCGCTTTGGGCTATATTTTTTATGGCCCCTTTGGGCTTTTTCATTGTCAGGCATGTGTGCCCTTTTTGGTTATGTGGGTTGGCCTTTTGTCTTCATGTGGGATTGAAGCAAATCCCAGGTAATGAACATATTAACTTCATGTGGGATTGAAGCAAATCCTAGGGAATGCACTACAGGGGCATATACAAAATCTTTTTTTTTTTCTTTCTTTCAAATCCAATTTATGAATGAAAATAGAGGTTTTTTCTAGGAAAAGAAAGGTTTAGTTTCCATCGTTAAAGCACCTTGCTAATGGGAGATCATGGGGTCAATTCTTCTTGATGTTCTTGGGGTTAGGCTGTGCTAATGAGGCAATGAGTGGTGATCCCTTTAGGTGGATCTGTCTATGTAGTGACCACCAAGGATGGACGACAGGAAAATTGCTTGTCACAAGGTGATTTGCTCGTCAAATACAATTAAAAATTTGCAAAACCTTCAAGATCATTTTTTTAAATTGTGAAGACGGGTCTCGAGATCCTTCTTTAAAATTGTGAAGACAGATCAGAGAGGTGTGAAAATCGTCAAATTTAACGAGTGAGTCCATTTTGAAATTCCAACCCTAGCCATATTTGTAAACCACACATAAAAAATAATAATATATAATATATTAAATATAATACATATATTTAAAATTTTAATTTTAAATTTTTTAGATAAATATTTTAATAATATATATAATTTTTTAAAATTATAATAAATATCTTATGCTTATTAATAAATAAAAATTATTATATATATATATATATATATATATATATATATATATATATATATATATATAAGATTTTTTTTCCTCTTACACGCACTGAACATAGAATGAGCCAATCCAAATTATTTAAATTAACTTTAATATGGTTACCATTCTTAATATGTGTAATGTAAACATTAAGCATGTCTATAAAATACAATCCAAATTTAACTCAGCAGAGCGGTGTGAACAAGTAAGGAAGTTTAAAAGTTTGAGTAGTGGGACCAAGAAGGCCAAAGTCCATTAGTTGTTTTTTAATCCTTTTCTTTTGAGAAACAACCAAGCATGTACCCATTAAATTATGAGTGGATAGAGTCTTCATCTTCGTGTAGAAGGCCTATTTCTTTTCTTTGGAGAAAAAACCAAGCACGTACTCATTAGATTATGAGTGGTTAAGGTCTTCTAAGAAGGTATCTTCTCTTTGTGTTGTACAAAATAAAGTAATGAAATAATAGTGAAGGAGGGAATTTCAATGAGATTGGAATTTTGTGATATATGGGAGAAGAGGTTACAAATTTCTTTGGAAAAATGGAAATTTTGGTATGATTTTAAGAAAATCTAGATTTTTGGTTTTCATTTGGCTAGGTACAATTGGTGACACATTCGACTCCACTAGGTACAATCGGTAAAATGTCTCAAGAGGCTTGAACTCATGCTACTTGGGGCACATATGCTAGTTGGGACACATCAGTAGACAATGCCACATTCCACTTGTCTCATGAGTATTGAACTCATGCTACTTGGGACACATCAGTAGACAATGCCACATTCCACTTGTCTCAAGAGTCTTGAACTCATGCTACTTGGGACACATCGGTAAACAATGCCACATTCCTCTAGGTACAATCGGTAAAATGTCTCAGGAGGCTTGAACTCATGCTACTTGGGACACAAATCGTGAACCATAACACTTCACTTGAGCTAAGTTTCTTTCACTAATGGGGAATCACAATTATTGAGCATGTGTGATGGGTAAAATATTTTGTAAAGTCCTTATAATTTGGATATGTTTGAATGGGAAAACAAAATTATTGAGCATATCTGTGATGGGTAATAAATTTTGTAAAACCTTTATAATTTGGATATGTGTTGGAGGTAAATGTAAAGTACCAACTTTATGGAGCTAATTAATGATTGACAAATATTTGGGTTTCGGGAATTCATGATATAATAGTTTTTGGTGATTCCTTGAATATAATTCAGTATTTATATTTAGGATATCTCCCCTAATATACAAAGTTAAATCAAAATTTCAAAACAAAATTATTAGTTGTATTAATCTATTTCCAAGAAGAAATGTCTTAACATTCTCATATCAAACAACTCCAAGACTTATCACATGGTTAATTTGGGGTCAAGACTATAAATTTTAATAACAAGACAAAAAAGTATATATCCCCTTACATGAAAAATAATACTACATAAAATTGATTTATAATAAATATTAATATTAATATTAATTTTTTTATATAAATATTTTAATAATATTTATAATTTTTTAAATTATAATAAATATTATACTTCTAAATAATTTATATATTTTTAATAATTTAAAAAAATAATCATATAAAATTTTAATATCTTAAAATTTATTTCCTCATACACCTATTAAAATTTCTTTAGGAACATATAATGAGCCAATTTAATTCATTTAAATTAACCTTGATAGGATAACCATCCCAAATATGTGTAATGGGAACATTACTGGCTCCATAAAATATGATCCAAAATTTAACTCAACAAAATAGTGTGAATGAGTAAAAAAATTTAATAATCAAAACGCTGAGTGGTGGGACCAAGAAGACCAAAGTTCATCATTTCCTTTTATTAGTTGGAAGACCAAATACCAAATTTCTTTTGAGAAATAAAAAGGCTCGGACGCATTAAATTATGAGTGGTTATGGTTATGGTTAAGGTTTTTCGAGAAGGGATCTTTGAGCGGTACAAAATAAAGTAATGAAATAATAATGGTGGGGAATTCTAACGAGATTGGACTTTGGACAATTTAAAATGTTTATTATTGGTATTTGCTATATATATATATATATATATATATTATATATTATGTGGGATTAAACTATCTGTTATTTATTTGATTTTTTACTATAATCAAATGTAAAAATGGTAATTTGGATATGTGTTAGAGGTAAATGTTAAATATCAAAATTATGGAGCAAGTTAATGACTCGTGAGTCAATTTTGTTGAAACATGTCTTATATTAGGGTTTAAGGCAAATTGTGAATTTGAGAATTTAGGAGGTGATTTTTTTTTGTGATTCCTTAAATATAATTCACTATTTATATTTAGGATATCTTCTCTAAAATACAAAATGAAGTCAAATTTTCAAACATATTTATTAGTTGTATTATCCTATCCCAAAAAAATATCTCCAATGCTCTTCAAATCAAACAACTCTATGATTGATCACATTAGCTAATTTTAAAAAACGTTTAAAATTATAAAAACTAATTTAAAACAATTTTTTAAAATTTAATAATACTCAATATACATTAATAAAAAATATTA